>JANAVB010004529.1:0-47291 GCA_029216955.1 Iris pallida | reverse complement strand
GAGATTACCTTTGGAGAGAGAGAGGAGAGGTCGTCGATCACCGCCGCGGAGAGAGAAAAGGAGATTGAGGTCGTCGACCGCCGCGGAGAGAGAGAGAGGGAGAGAGAATGAAATTTGGGGGGAATGAAAAGTTCCCCCCTCGTTTCAATTTATGTTTGGGCCCTTTATTTAGCAACGAACTAGAGACGGATTGTATCCGTCGCTAGTCCGTCGCTCTTTTTGATACTTGTCGACGGAATATTCGTTGCTACATAGTCAAAGAATTGTCCCGCCGTTTCTTCCAACAATTCTTACCAAATAATCGACTGCATAGCGACGTCTACTTATCCGTCGCTATATCTTCGACGCCCTAGCGACGGATGAGCGACCTTTTCTCCCCCTTAAAAAAATAAAATATTGTATCGGCTCATCGTCGGTACTCCGTCAGTTATTTGTCGCAAATTTGTTGCTAACGCCGACGGAAATTATCCGTCGCTAATGTGCCGTCGCTAATTGTCTGTATTTTGGTAGTGGTTTTACTCGTTACACGTGCATGTAGAATTGATCTTATTTTCCATTATTGTTTGTCGTGTGGATTTTGTGTTCTTGTGCTTTTCGTGAGATTGTCATTGTCGCTATGCCTTGATTTGATTCCTTTAGGAGAGGATATTGGTACTAGAATTGGCTCTTCTCAATTGGAAGTATCTTGCATTGTACTACAATTGAATCACACTATAGATTTGGAGTATCTTGCATTGTAATACAAGTTATAGGAGTTATTCGTTTGATTGTGAGCCAAGTCTAGTATTACAGTTTTCCACAGGACATGTCGTTCTTAGATATTCTTCTTACACTGTTCTTATCTTCCATACATGTTACTACCATATTAGTAAGCATGTTCTTTATGTATCTTGCTAGTCTTCAGAGGACCTGATGATCTCTTCAGGTTTAGCCGAGTTTGAGATAGGTGCAGATGAGCAGATTCGAGCCAGCATTGGACCACGGTACCACTGCAGCTGAGGGTATCCTTGATATTTAGCAGTTTGTACTTAGTTATTTCATTTTAATGTCTCTATTTTATTTTCGTCTATTGTTAGTGGATTTGTGTCCACCGGACGTAACTGGAATTCTCGATGAACTTGATACTTTATTTTATATTATCATTCCTTATTCAGTCTCATTTGAGTTAGTTGTATTCTCTGATTTCTGTCGATGAGATATAGATTGCCTCGAATGTTCTAGATTCCTGTGACTTGTGTATACTAGACAGCGTTCTATCATAGACACTACGGGCGTGACTAGTTTTTTTGGTGGCCCATGAAGGTCTACGTTAATCACTTCAGTTACGTCACTATACCGACGTGAGCCTGTAAATAGGATTAGACTCTTAGGATCTCATCCACATGTCTTGACTCATTATTGATCTCTATCCTTATTTTCATTGAATCCTTGACTTGTATCCTACTTGAAATTCTTAGCGGCTAAATGTTTTCTTTTATTGCATTAAATGGATTCTCAAGTCAGGAACAATGCTTTCCTAAACCACCCCACCGACAACATGAGGGTTCCTCACGTATGACCCCACCGATGCAGGGATGCCAACTTACTCATATGGGAAATCTCACGTACATGACCCCACCGACGTAGGGATGCCAACTTACTCATATGGGCAATCCACCACAGCCGTAATTCTTGAGATATCGCAGAGACAACATTCCACCACCCCCGCAGTTTCCTCCGCGGACTCCACCACCAGCACCCATTCTGCCTTCAGCATCTGTCCCACCACCAGCACAAGTTCAGCATCCAGCACGTATTCCACATCCAGTACCAGCCATACACCCGTACCAGCGATGTATCCAGCATTTCCCATGCATCCAGCACCAGCGATGTATCCAGCACCTGCCGTGTATCCAGCACACATTCTGCCTCTGCCACCTGTACTGGACAACGTTACCCTCCTCAAAATCTTCTAGCAGCTTATTGCTCCTAGACGGCGCAGGCTAACATCTTCCGCGATACTTTAAGAGAGGCTCTTTAGACTAGAGATGCTCCACGATCGCGCCCTGGAACTTCTAAGAATTTCATGGATCTTAGGCCCAGAGAATTCAAAGGGATGGAAGGATTCTCTACCGGATGAGTGGTTAGAGAACGTGGATCGAATCCTTCAGATGACTCGAGTTCCTGAAGACCTGAAGATTGAGTCAGCCAACATACAGCTTTACGACATCGCTCGCACGTGGTATAGAGATGAGCCCCGATTCACACAAGACGTGACTTGGGAAGAGTTCAAAGAGCTGTTCAAGAAAAAGTTCTATTCCGACGCGGCCCTAGAGGAGTTGGAGAGCGAGTTCGAGAGCCTAGATCAGGCAACCTCACTATCGACGAGTACACCGAGTTTTCCCGCCTCAGCCGCTTCGCAGATGCCATGACCCCTGAAGCCAAAGCCAAGAAGTTCAAGAAGGGATTGTCTCACGAGATCCGCCTAGCGATCGCCACCAGTCAAGTCACAACCTACGAAGGGATCTCGAAGGTCACACAAGCAGTAGAGAAAGAACTGAAGCGCAAGCCGAAGAGAGACGAGATGCTTATGGAGGAGGCAGCAGCCGATCGGGAGCGGTAAAACGTCCCAATATTCCAGCATAACAGCATCATCAGCAACCAAGAGACATCCCGAATCGAGAGCTTCCAACATATCAGTATTATAGAAATAAGGGACACAGTGAGAGCGATTGACGTTGGAGACTAGGCCAATGTTTAATCTGTGGTTCGGATCAACATCAGTTGCGAGATTGCCCAAAGCGTCGACCTGTAGCACCAGGAGGGCAAGCTTTTTCCATGATCGTGGAGGATATGCCAGCACTACAAGGAGGAGTTTACGGTAATTCCTAGTACGTTTATAGTAGTGGTATTACTGAAAATTCTATATTTATATATTGGCATAAGGGTATTTGAAATAGCAATATGTTAGAATATTTTCTAGAAAAATCATAACTTTGTAGGTGTTCGCCCTCGTTTCTAGTATTCATTTAAATTTCGAGGACGAAATTATTTTAAGGGGGGTAGATTTGTAAGTCCATGAACCCAATTTTTCGTTTTTATTATTTATTATCTTATTTCTATTTGATGGCACATATTTTCAATTATAGCACTAGCTAAAATTAGATAAGGCAGTAATAGGTTTTTTTTCAAAAGATAAAAACAACAGGGACCTAAACACAAATGTCCTTTTAAATCCAACTAGCCGATCCCTTTTGAGATAACACTGTCTCGATAAGGATTCTCCCTCTAAATCTTCCAACTGATCAAAAGAGATCAATCCAATTCTGTTCAACCAATTTCCTCTATCTATTCTCTCCTTTGGTTCAATCTAAATAATACACATATATAAGGTATTGGAAGCCAACGTATAAGCTCTTAAAAACCCTCAATAACCTACTTCTTTCCCTGTCGCAAGGAGCAATCGAAGGATAGTCATAGGAACCATCGAGGAACCGATCGAGCAACGAAAGCTAAGGTACACCAACCTACTCTTTTTAATGTTCATGTGTAATGTCTCAAGAGCTCGATATGATGCCTAGGAGGAAGGCTGTAGCAGTTGGGAGCATTAATGCCCTGTCCCATGGTTTCGATAATAGTAGGGAGTCGATGCCATATTGGTATCGTATTCATTTCTTGGTGTCAAGTTGTTTGCATAATCATCACATTGATACTAATTCTATATCTGAAGAATTGCTACAAATGATACCTGATATCACATTCTACTCGAGTATCAGTAGTAATACTTTTACCTTAATCGAGCGCTAATGAAACAGATTACCTATTGTAAACAAGGGCTATCCATAGATGTATAGCAGATGAATCAATAGGGTTATAGAAATGTGCCAACTGAACAAGAAACTTCAAGCATTAATATATCAGTCTCACACATAACTGTATGGGTCCATACTCTAGAACAGAGGCATACATGAATGGTATTGGAGGGATCTGAATATGGGTAATGGAGGCACGATGAGTATTAGGGGTTGGAAAGGATTATGTGTTTTAGAACAGATATTAAGGAATCTAGACCAAAGGAAGATCCCTAAGTTCTGTCTTTAAGAATGTATGCCTGATGTTGGACATATGGTTGTGCCCTTGGTACATGATACCTATAGAGAGAATGGCTAATACAATAGTAAGGTTATGTATCATTTTGGTATCAGAAGGATTGTTGACACTAAAGTATCAGATGGGTACTTAAGTCAGACCCGAGTATCGAATTGATACTTGGTCCCATATCACTGCCTGTACCAAGCTATATTAACTAAGACGGAATAGCAAGTTGCAATATCAAACAAATACCAAATCCACATAGAACCTGTGAGCCTGTACATGAGTCGATAGGTTAGCATTTTCTTACTTTTCTGCCAATCAAACTGTTTGTACAAGATATCACACCCATCCTTTGTATCAGATTGAGGTTGGTAGCATTCCTGGCCATTAGTGTCGAGTTGTAGGTTTAGAGTCGATTGTGACACATTCAGAACGTTGTTATCGAATTCGATACCTAGGATCACATCTGACTATGGTATCGGACTGATACCTGATTGCAATCTTATACATGGATGCTTTTGGCCACGACCATAATAAGGACTGACACGACCATGGGGATGTGTCCTTGATAACATTCTAGGTGCTTAGAACTTTTATAGGCATGCCATATTATACATCTACTTCTTTTCTTTGTCAAACCACTTGGTATTGTACTGATACTTTAGTATCAGACATAAACATCTTAGTGGCCGTTTGATACTGGCCTCGTATTCAACCCTAGGATCAGGGTCCACAGTAGTAGCTGGTTTAATTCCAAATACATGACTTGGATTTGAATATCAGACCATACATAAGGGACGGTCACCAAATCTGGAGACTATAGGCTATATTTGAAGTGCAGGAAGCATATAAAAAAATCAAGATACGATACAGATGAGAGTATCCAAGTAGGAAGCTGAGGTACCACGGTATGCGTAAACTAGGCAATGGTATATAGATGCAAGAACCACTCCAATTGGGGAAAAACTTCCTTGACTATGTAAATCAAATTTAGGTACGACGGTGAATAGGAGAAGGAGATGATTGTAGTAGGATTTCGTAGGGAATGGGTTTTGGAGACCTGTGGCACGGGTTGGTGTGGAGCAATGTTTCTTGAAGCCTAGATAGTACCAGTAGCTATACTATATAAGGATTTTCTTGTATCCTATTGATGCCAACATATGAGCTCTCCCTGGTATACTAAATTGGTATTTACATGTATGAATTACCACTAACAGAGAAAACTGAGATAGGCTCTATTCTAAAACCAAAATAAGTAACGGTACAGTAATGTATAAAAGATTTCATATCAAGTAACAAGTGTTGCATTATGAGAATTGGAGTACTCTACATATCCGTAGAGTTAGAAGGTGGATTTGAGGCCTGTCAGCATTCCTACAGTAGAAACATTCACATTTGTCCCATCATTGAGTAGAGCCCACTCCCTTGTGTTGAATTGGACTGGGAACAGAGGACTGTATAAACAAAAATGGCAAGTAGACTAATGTATGTGCAGTCCATACACTGTTGGGAGTATTTGGTTATTTCCAAGCCTACAAAGACCTGGGAACTTGTATGCAAAGTCACAACCCTGCATCCAATAGTTTAATCGAGAGTACCTGATGTGGGATGGCTTGGGAGGATTACCAAAGGTGTAATATACCCTTGACAACCTCACAAAGTATGTAGAACCCAAATATTAGGGCTATCTTGATTGTTCCCAGTTAGAGGACTTCTAAAGACCCCATAGGATGAGATAAGTGTAATAGTATATTTAGATGCGTAGGAATACATGCGAATTAATTTGACATACCAAGAGGGAATTAGTAGACCTAGTCTTCTTAACTAGTAAAGCAAATCAAAGAGTTTAGATCTAAAGGCCTAGAAGACCAAGTAGATCGGTTCCTCTTTATTTTAAAACAGGTTCATTAGACTTTTGACTCAGCACTTGGCCCACGCCAGCAGCTTAGGACCACATGCAAGTATACCTTGCCGAACTCATGCAGTATTTATGTTTTCTTGTACCTGGTTTATCTCTTCTATTTTACTCGTTACACGTGCACGTAGAATCATCTTGCTTTCCATTATTGTTTGCCTTGTGGATTTTGTTTTCTTGTGCTTTTTGTGAGATTGTCATTGTCACTATGCCCTTAATTTGATTCCTTTAGGAGAGGATATTGGTACTAGAATTGGCTCTACTCAATTGGGATTATCTTGTATTGTACTACAATTGAAACACACTATAGATTGGGAGTATCTTGCATTGTACTAAAGCTATAGGAGTTATTCGTTTGATTGTGAGCCAAGTCTAGTATTACAGTTTTCCACAGGATATGTCATTCTTATATATTCTTCTTACACTGTTCTTGTCTTCTACATGTTACTGCCATATTAGTAGGCATATTCTTTATGTATCTTGCTAGTCCTCTGAGGACCTGATGATCTCTTCTGGTTTAGCCAAGTTTGAGACAGGTGCAGACGAGCAGATTCGAGCCAGTATTGGACCACGGTACCACTACAGCTGAGGGTATCCTTTATATTTACCAGTTTGGACTTAGTTATTTCATTTTAATGTCTATTTTATTTTCGTCTATTGCGAGTGGATTTGTGTCCCCCGGACGTAACTGGAATTCTCGATGAACTTGATACTTCATTTTATATTATCATTCCTTATTCAGTCTCATTTGAGTTAGTTGTATTCTCTGATTTCTGTCGATGAGATATAGATTACCTCAAATGTTCTAGATTCCTGTGACTTGTGTATACTAGACATCGTTCTACACCGACACTGCGGCGTAGGCTGGACTTGTCCACATACTTGTATCCAAAAAGCGGGTGTGGGTCGTGACACTTAGCAAATTTCTTTTGAAACTACTTGAATATAACGCAATCGGCAAATATGTTTCAGTAGTACTATTAGGTAATTAACATAATGTGTGCTCCTCAATGTCCTTAATTATATAGGTTACGTTGGTCTAGCTATTGTGGACACTTTATGCATGTTAAATACTAACTTTGAAAAAAAAATTTGATTCCTTAAAAACATGTGTTGCAGCATTATCTACCAAACACATATCCAAGTTAATTTTTCTTGGGTCTTTTAATTTGTCAATCTCTTGTTAGGTAGCTTGATATGCTTAAACCAATGTCCATCTTTGTCATATTTATGACAAGCATTACTACTATTTCGCTTACATGAAGCAAAATAAAAATTATATGAACTTATATTCTAGCTAGAATAAGTATAATAAGAAATAATTAAGCATATCAAATGATAATATTATATTATAGGAATGTGATTCCAAATTCATAATAAAGCTTTCCAATAAAACAAACTCTCATGACCTAGAAATTTTATGATGGAAACCAAAAATAAAACATGACTTCAAATGTAAATACTTCATAAGTACTTGAAATAAAACATAAGTTGACATAGTGCTCATTCAAATGAATATGGATTTTACAGCATCTCTTCAAAGTGTTCATTGATAACTTGATTCCCATTCAGATCCTAAAACTAATCGATGGAACAATTCTTATTTGGTTTATTTTGAGGATTTGAATTCCCTTTAGAGGGTGATCTCCACTTGTTTCATCAATTCTTTTGTCGAACCACTTATTTCACCTTTGTAAGGCTGGTAACCAAGTACATATCTTTCATAATTTTTTATTTTCACTCCTACATCCTCCACCATGACCCTTGTTAATTCTAAAATTGGCATTTGCCTTAGGATTTTCCACAGACCCAGTTGCTCTAGAGTTGCAATTTCGTATGAGAACGTTTCTATTTGCCTTTGCTACAAGGAGACGGTCACTATTACAGAATATTTCATGAAATTTCTTTCATGATATTACTACTACAAAAGTACATTACTTGCATGAAAGTTGGAGAGAATTTTCTCGATCACTTGAGTCTCTGTTACATTTTTTCAAAAAATCTAAGGCGAAAAACAATATTAAACATAGAAGAATTATATTCTTTAACATTTTTATAGTCATGGTAACTTAGATTCAACCATTCACTTTAAACAGTCAGAAGAATAACTATCCTTTGGTGGTCAAATATATCCTTTAGAGATGTTAACAAATTAATGGATCATCCTCACATAGATATTATGTCTTTAGATCACCATGGATATGATGTCGTAGAAAAATCACAGCCTTGACCTTGGCTTCAAAAGATTCTTCGTTTTTCTTCTTAATAGTACCATCAAAGCTTGTTGGACTGTAATTGCAACATTGCATCCAATTGTCATGATAATAATTGTCTCTGTTCACATCGAGAGCTTTGAATTCCAGCTTTGCAAGACTCGACGTCTATATGATAGAAAATACTTATATCAAATGTCAATTAATTTAAATAATAATATTGATAAACACTTTCAAGATTATAAAACTTCATATATGCCACTATGTGATGAAAAGTTATCAGAGAATATTATATCTCATGTGTATCACATATACAACAATATGATAAAACACTATAGAAGAGTATTATTTTTCTTATGAGTATCACATATACAACAATGTGATCATTATATAATAATATATTTTAGGTACTTTTTCATAATTCATAATTAAAATAAATAAATAAAATAATAGAAATAACAAATTTGCATAAACTAATTTAATGAAATTAACTAATCCAAATAAGTGAAGAAAATTCATGATATTCTAGATTAATTTCATACTTGGGTAAAGTTCATAAGAAAAAAATAATATAGAAATGAGATATATACATAATCTTAAATAGATTACCATAAATTTTCTATTTTGAATGAAATTGTAAACATGTTCAATACAAATTTAGATTTAAACTAAAAGATAAAGTAGATCTAGAAAACTTATGTTCTTCTAATCACGTATAAACACATATATCAACAACTATTTAATTTTACTAAAATAAACATGTTTCTAAGTATACAAAATTGGACTTACCTCTTCAATACCTTTCTTCTTTAAGAAAACTATTTCACCATTCTTATATTTCTTAGAGCTTCGTGCTGATAACGTATTATAAAATAAAGAGATATGAAGATGAAAAATAGAGGAGATTGTTGTTGGCCCACTGGTCATGATCATACCTAATTTTGATAATCAACGTCAACTTTGGTCGATACGCAAAATATATAGACAACTACAGGTTTCAAGTCAGAAATTCTCCACCTACAACTGCATCCAGCAAGCTACAAACGTTTCGTCTTCATCAAGAACCAAACACGATAGAATCAAGGTTAAGAATTTTACATATTTGTTCTGTATTTTTATTTTTTTTGTCTAGGAAAAGTATGTAAGATTGGTCAAGATCAATATTGGCTTTTCTAATCTCAGTCCACAAAATATAGCCTATATATCCACAAATATCTATCCAAACGTCCACAATCAAAAATATCCTGAAATCCAACAGTTTGGCCCAAACAATTCTGTCATAACTCAGGCAGAACTCAGCCTGAGTTCGGTCAGGGCAGTTTTAACTTATTTTGAATTTTGTTGATATCTGCATCCAACGTTCGAATGCAAAATTTCTGTATCCGAACTTTGTCCGAATTCGTTCAATAAAAGTACTATAAATAGAGGAGAACTTTCACATTTTCAAATCACTTATTCATTCAACCTCATTCGCTCCTCTATTCCTTTGAGCATTTTACGAGCTACGCTTTCATATTTAGCCTACTCTTAGCCAAGCCAGTACAGTTTCAGTTCAATTTAGAGTTTGGGTTTGAAGAGTTGTATTAGAGGCTATTTCAGAAAACATTCCAGTTTTCAATCGCCTTCTGGAGTCGGTCGTGCACTCGTTGCAAAGCACCGTGTTGTTGAAGTTGGTCGTACTTATCCCCAAGCACGATGTCGTAAGAGTTGCAAGCACTCAGTTAAAGCTTGTGCCATAGTGGATTAACATCGAGCATGAGTACTCGAGACTGGATTAGTCCTCCATGAGGGAAACCAATATATATTGTTGTGTCACTGAGTTTGAATATTCCAAACTCTTTACTTTTACTGCAACTTATTTACTGCTATTTCATTTGCACTTTCTTGATATAGTATATAATTTTTAATTGTGATATATATTCCGCTGCACATACACACATACACTCTATTCACCCATCTATAGGTGCTCAACGGTCCTACAATTGGTATCAGAGAAGGTTATACATATACATAACCACCTAGAGAATATATATATAGCCGCCATTAAATCTATATTCAATGGTGCAGGGCAATCCACAAATAGACCCTCAATATTTGATGGAACGAACTATACATATTATAAATATGGATTTGTTTCTTTCTTAAATTACTGGACTTTGATCTTTGGTTTATAGTTATAGAAGGTTATAGGAAACTGCCTAAAATAGTGATTGATGGTGTTTTAGCAAACCAGCTCTATGACAAATATACTAAGCATGAAAAGATATAGGCTAGTCTAGACGTACGAGCCAACAATTGACTATTATGTGCAATTGAAAAAATTGAGTTCAATCGCATATCTACTTGTACCACATCTAATAAAATTTGGGGACTTCTTGAGGTAACTCACGAAGGGACTTTCCAAGTGAAGAAATCCAAAATCAGTAGATTAACACAAGAATACGAGTCATATAAGATGAAACCCGATGAAACAATTACACATATGTTCAATATTTTTATTGATATTAGTAATTCTCTACAATCTCTTGGAAATGATTACGACAACCACGAGAAGATTAGAAAGGTAATGCAAGCTCTAACCAAGAACTAAAAATGGAAGGCCACCACGAAAATAGAAGGAAACGATTTCATGATAACATTGGAGACACTTATGGGCAAGCTCATGACCCATGAGCTAGACTTATAAGACTTTGAAGTGGCAACTCCTAAAGAAAAATCCATCACCTTCAAAGCCCAAGCCAAAAGAGTCTCATGAAATGATATTGAAGAAAAGATTTAGATGCTGAAGAACAGGCCCTACTGGTCAAGAACTTCAGAAAATTCTTAAAGTTTGAACGATCAAACCGAAAGAAGAAGGATATCCATGAAAGTGACGAAGAAGAAACTATTTGCTTTGGATGCAAGAAGTCAGGGCACATGAAGAAGGACTGTCTACTATTGAAGAAAAATAATCCATATAAGCGATCAAGATTGAGTAGAAAAGTTATAACTGCTCAAAAGTATGCAAACACCAGCATCTGGCACGAAAGTGAGGCCAATGAATCAGAAGAGAAGGATAGACCCAACAACAGTGAATGTCTGTCTAATGGCATTCGATAATGTATCAGAAAATCCTCTTTATGATGATTTTACATTCGATCAGTTAGAAATTTTCTTTAGCAAATTACTTGAAGAGCACATAAATGTGTTGGACAAGAAGAAAATGCCTTTAGCTAGACTTCTAGTCTCATAGAAGATATCAAAAGGACGTATACTACCGGTAACACGAAGGAGATAGCCAAAATTAGATTGGACTATCATGAGGCTATTCTCACTATAGAACAAAAAGAAAGAGACTATGTCAAAGTGCAAGAACTATATGACATAGAGAAGAAGAGACACCTAGTCACTGAACAAAGACTCACAGATATGACTGCTAAATTCGAAGAGTCTTATGCACTCTATAAAAAGTTAGAGATCAAATTAGCAAACAGGTCACCCCTGTTAAACAGCTTAAGGTTAGTCCTAACACTATGCATATACCACAAAGGACTAAACAAAAAAAGTACAAAGCAACACGTTCCTTACAAATATGATTTCACATACAGGTTTCTAAGAAGAACACACAAGAAGCATGTTAACACATAAACAAAGAAACTATTTCAAAAATCATATGCACGTACTATGGTGAACACGGGCACATATCACAGTATTGTAAAGCTAGAAAGTTAGTTGACACAAATATAGTTACTTGGATTCCTAAAACTAATCATGATGGATCCTTGAAGAAATGGGTACAAAAGGTTGCATATACTCCTTTTATAGGTAGACTTTCAACCTTCTCATGCTACAAGCAAATGGATCCGAGAGAGCGGATGTTTGCTGCATATAACAGGTGATGCATCCTTATTCGCTATACTATCGATGTAGAGAGAAGGTTATATTTCCTTTTGTAATAATCTTCGAGGTAATATTATAGGAATTGGTACTGTTTGTATATCTCCCTAACCTGAAATAAAAGGCATTTGTCTAGTCATAGAATTGAAACCTTACCTGTAGATCATTAGTCATTTGACAGATAATGGTTATGTTATCAATTTTTTGAAAGATAAATGCTCTATCTATGAAATGTCTACTAGTAATCCCATATATTAAGGGATTAGGGAAGACAATATTTATGTTTTTTTCTAGAACGTACTAACAGTATAGGTAAGTACCTAGTAGCCAATCAAGATGAAAGCTTGCTATGGCACATGAGGCTAGGACATGCAAACATGGACACTATCTCAAGGCTATCAACTAAAAATGGTAAAAGGACTCCCAAAAATTTCTTCAAGAGATACGGTACGTTCAAATTATGAAAAGAACAAAACAACTAGGTCACCCTTCAAATCCATCAATGCTATAAGCACTTCTAGACCCTTGCAATTAATTCATATGGATTTGTTTGCTCCTAGTAGACTAGCTAGTCTTGGCAGTAAGCTCTATGCTTTTATTATAGTTGATGATTTTTCTTAGTTTACAAGTTTACTTTTCATCTAATAGAAGTGAAGCCAATTTTGAATTTCAAGTATTTTGTAAAAAGGTACAAAACGAAAAAGAATTCATAATTACTCGAATATGAAGTGATCATGGTAGCAAATTTGAAAATACTAATTTTATAAAGTTTTATGATGTTAATGGATATTACCATTAATTTTCTTCTTAGAACTCCTCAACAAAATGGTGTTGTGGAGCAAAAGAGTAAAACTCTTAGCATATTTATAAGTCATGCTTAACCAGCATAATATTTCTAAATATTTTTGGGCGTAAGTTGTAAGTACAGTCTGTCATGTTTTGAATAGGGTGTTAATTCGACCTATATCGAAGAAAATTATCTATGATTTAGTTTGGAAAGATTCCAGATATTTCTTATTTTAAAGTTTTTGGTTGTCACTGCTTTATCCTGAACACAAGATAACCTGGATAAGTTCGACTCGAAGGCAGACGAAGGGATATTCCTCGAGTATGCTGCCAAGAGTAAGAGATATAGGATTTTCAATCAAAGATCTATGATTGTTTAAGAATCTATTAGTTTTCTTTGATGAGCTCAACAATCAGCGATCTAGCGACAGTGATGACGAAGATATGCGAAACCAATCCAGGGCACCTGAAGGTGCTGCTACCAATGAGAACTATCTGGAGAGTCTGCCCAAGAAGATAAAATTATGCCAGACCATCCAGAGAACTTGTTATAGGTGATGTATCCAAGGGAATAAGTACCCGTTCTTCTATTAGAGATATAGCAGCAAACGTAGCTTTTATTTTCTCAAGAGGAACTTAAGCAATTTGAAAGAAACCAAGTTTGAAAACTTCTTCTAAACCTATTGGTCAATCGATAATTGGTACCAAATGGGTGTTCCCAAATAAACTAAGTGAGGATGGAAATATTCTAAACTAAGAACGTCTATTAGCACAATGTTATAATCAAGAAGAAGTAATTGATTATGACGAGACATATGCTCCTATTGCTAGACTCGAATATATTTGCATGTTTTGTGCATTCGCATGTTTTCATAATTTAATTTTTTTCAAATGGATGTTAAGAGTACATTTTCATAAACTTGATCACATTTTTAAGTTAAGAAAGGCACTTTATGGACTCAAACAAGCACTGTGTGCTTGGTATGAACGCCTAAGTTCTTTTCTACTTGAAAATAGTTTTTGAAAAGTAAGGGTTGATACAACTTTGTTTATCAAAACTTCATGATAGTATTTATATTTGTGTAAATTTACGTTGATGACATAATATTCGGTTCTACTACGAATAACTATGTCAAGATTTTGCTAATTATATGCAGAGTGAATTTGAGATGAGTATGATAGAAGAACTCAACTACTTCCTAAGACTTTAGATCAAACCACACTCACTGAGAACCTTCATCGATCAAGCCAAGTACACGAATGACTTACTAAAGAAGTTTGAGTTCGATAACATAAGCCTATCGGCACACCAATGGCTACATCAACTCGACTTGACATTGATGAAAGTGGCAAACCAGTCGACCAGTGTTGGTATCGAGGTATGATTGGTAGTTTACTATATTTAACTTCTAGTCTCCTGATATTATATTTAATGATTGTATATGCGCACGATATCAAGCTAATCCTAAAGAATCATACTTATGTGCCGTTAAGCGTATCTTCCGACACCTTAAAGAAACTTCTACTGTCGGCTTATGATATCCTAAAATCACATCGTTTTACCTAATCAGTTACCCAGATGCTAATTTTGCTGAATGCAAAGTAGACCTTAAAAGTACCAGCATTACATGTCATTTTCTAGGTAAGGCTTTACTCTCTTGGTTTAGCAAGAAACAAAATTTTGTAGCATTATCAACAACTAAGGTTGAGTATATAGCAGGACATTGTTGTGCTCAAATTTTATGGATAAAGCAAACTTTAGAAGATTACAATCTGTACTACACTAAGATTCCCATATAATGTGACAATAATATCACTATTAATTGACTAAGAATCCGGTATGACACTCATGCAATAAGCACATAAAAATACGTTACCACTTTTTTTTTATCACCAACAACACCGAAATATTTGCTTAAAATTTATTGATACGGATCATCAACTGGCAGATATATTCATCAAACCATTAATCGAAGATCGGTTCAACTATTTGTGTTGCGAGCTAGGCATACTTGAATTTTTGGAGTCATAATTTGTTATGATTAATAGAAAATACTTTAGAACTTAAATTTATTAATTTATTAATCAAAAGGATCCTTTTGTCAAGAAGGCATAAAAGCCAAAGCGATACGGTGCCAAGTGTCTTCAGACTACCATTAGCTGGGATTCGGCCCCTACAACTAATCCAAGGTAATGGTTATTAATTAATCAAGGAATTATAAATTTGTAGGTAATTTTTATCATGCATTACTCAAATATGAACTAAAATTCAAGTGGTCGAACTCGGACAGAACTTGGGCCGAGTTCTGACCGAGTTTGAGCCGAATTTTGTGGGGACATGTTATATCAGAATTTGAAACAACAACCCCCTCTAGTTCATCTTTCTCCCCAAAATAGCCGACCAAAAGCTCTAAAATCCTAATTTCTCAAACCCTAGATTCCTGAAACCTATCTCTAAGGTCTTCCAACCCAAAATTTATAGGATCTAAGGTTTTGACGGCATTCTCTTCTACCTTTGATCATTTTTGAGGTATAATTCTCCTTTTTCTCTCTTAATTTTATAATAGCACCGAGAGTGTTTAAGAGAAAGAAGAATAGGGATGTTGCCTCATCTTCTATGTTGAATATGAACCCGTTAATCCATTCAGTCCCTCTCGTCGTGATGACGATGAGGATTATGATCCAAACCTAATTGTCTTACTAAAAATCTACCTATTGGTTTGATCACTTTCGATACCGAAAAATCTTTCCGGGTAAAACGATTAACTTTAGCATTTTGTTGGAAAATTTGACCACTTTTGAAAATAGGACTTCGTAAATTTTTAGATGTTTTAAATCCTATTAACGAAAATACAGTTCATATATTTTACTTCAACATGCAAGTATCTGACGACTGTTCCATTCATCTATCAGTAGGATGGAATTTTAATTCAATTCTATCGACTTGAGCGAATATTTTCTTCTACCAAACAATGGTGATGCTCTTGTCGATATTACGAAGGTTCAATTTCCTTACGATAATCCTTTAAAGTAGCGTTGTCTCATCCTGATCCTGTTCCTCGGAGACGGATATTTGCATGCCATTTAAACCAATAATTCTATGAGTTATATCGTATCATTATTTTATCCCTTTTACCAATGACGGATCTACTAACGAGATCACGTTTGGAACTATCTGCGATGTCCCATATTTACTTTGGATTTCCTTTTCTATTTTTAAAACCATGTTGCCTCTCATGATCAATGTCGGATGGCAGCCAGTAACCTTCTCTATCCTATGGATCTGATGGTAATATTCCAAAATTTGTTATTCCTTTGGAGTCTTGTCCTATATTTGGAAACTCTCTATCCTATGGATCTGACAGTAATATTCCAGAAGATTCCCATACCCTCCTAGTGATGCTTCACCTCCTCCACCTCCTGTCACAGCTCCAGCAGTCGCTCCAGATAATCCAGCTCCTACAGCTCCGGGTTATACTATTGACGAGCTATATCAGCGGTTCGATGCTTTTGCCACTCTCTAGGGACAACAGTGTCAGGCCGATCTGACTCGTTATAGCAGCGCTAGTTCTACCATATTTTTAAGTTCAGGTCTTGAGAAATGCTATGGCAGACATCCGGTAGACAATGGCTCATCATCCTACTGTTCTGACGACTATCTTCACCCTGCTTATGAAATGCTATGGCAGACTTGAGGATGATCCGACATTTGCTTACTTCAACCCGATGACCGATTATTTTGATTTGACCCAGCAGCATGCTAATGCCGCTAGTGGTGCGGATAGTTGATTTGTTGTTTTGGACTTAGTATTTTGTGGATCAATCTGATGATGATGATCCGATATATAGCATATTTTTATTTTTATGTACTTTGGACTTGTAGTTGTAGTGACACTTTCATCTTTATGTGAGCTGTTAGTTTTCATATATTATTTCTACTGCTGATGTTTTATCTTAACAATACTTAAGTTGTTGACTTGTTCTTTCATGTCATATCTAGTATCACTCTATTTTTCTTTGTTGTTGCTTGGATCATAAATTGCAGGGTAGCCATATTTTGATTATATGACAAAGGGGGAGATGAGCAAACCAAAATTAAAATTTAAGATTTAGCCCAGTTAGGTATAATTTTAAAGTTTTAATATAATATTTTGGTATAGACGCAAAGTTTGTGAATTATCAAAATGGAAGATTGTGGGCCCACTGGTCATGATCATACCAGATTTGATAACCATCGTCAACCTTGGTCGATACGTAAAATATATACACTACAGGTTTCAAGTCAGAAAGTCTGCACCTACTACTTCTACAAGGTCCAAACGTCTCATCATTATCAAGAACCAAAAGCGATGGAATCAAGATTAAGAATTTTATATATTATTCTATTTTTTTATTTTATTTGAGTATAGGAAAAAATATGTAAGATTGATCAAGAGGTACTGGCTTAGCTATTCTTAGTCCACAAAAATATAGCCTACCTATCCAAAAATAGATATCCAAAAGTCCGCAATCAAAAATAGCCAAAAACCCAACAATTTGGCCCAAACAATTCTGTAGAACTCATACAGAACTCGTCCTGAGTTTGGTCAGGAAAGTTTTAACTTATTTTGAATTCCTTTCATATATGCATCCAGCGTTCGAATGCGATATTTCTGCATCCGAACTATGCCGAATTCGGTCAATAAAAATACTATAATAAGGAGAACTTCCACATTTTCAAATCACTGATTCATTCAATCTTATTCTCTTCTCTATTCCTCTAAGTGTTTTCTACGAGGTATATTTATATCTTGTCTATATACTCTTAGCCAAACCAGTACAGTTTCAGTTCAATCTAGAGTTTGGTTTTGAAGAGTTGTATCGGAGGCTATTTCAGAAAATATTCCAGTTTTCAATCACCTTCTGGAGTCGGTTGTGCACTCGTCGTCAAGCACGGTGTTGTTGAATTTGGTCATGCACTTGTCCCCAAGCACGGTGTTATAAGAGTTGCAAGCACTCAGTTAAACCTTGTGCCAATTGGATTAACATCGAGCGGGAGTACTCGAGACTGGATTAGTCCTCCACTAGAAAAACTAGTTTATATCGTTGTGTCACTGAGTTTGAATCTTCCTAACTTTACTTTATTGCAACTCATTTACTGTTATTTCTTTTGATCTTTCTTACCATAGTACATAATTTTTTATTATGATATTTATTCCAATACACACATACACATGTATTCATCTGCTATAGAGGTGCTCAATGGTCCTGTAATTGTTTCTTCATTCACATGTCTTAATCAACTTGAGAAGAGCCCCTTTATATAGACTTACAATGGAGGTTCATAATGTTGATAATTAAAGAAAAAATGTCAGAAGACATAGGTTATGGATAACCAAAAGGCAATTGTTATAGGTAACTAAAAGATATAGGTTAGGTTGTAGAAGAAATAGTAATGTGAATATCCGTATTTACATATCATATATATATATAAATTAATTGCAACAATAATTTTTTAATTTGCAAAAATATATAGTATATATAATATATATATTATATATAATATATATATTAAAATATATATATATATATATATATATATATTATTATATATATATAATCTATAGATATATATATCTATATATTATAATTTATATATATATATATATATTATATATATATATATATATATATATATATATATATATATTAATATATATATATAGATATTATATATATATCATTATATAATATATATATATATAAAATATTATATATATATATATATCTATATAATATATATATATATATATATATATATATATATATATATAATATATATATTTTCATATATATAGATATATATGAAAATATATATAGATATATATATATTTCTAATATATATATTATATATTGATATATATATATTATATATATATATATTTTTCATATATATATATATATATATATATATATAGATATATAAAAATTAGATTTTTCATATATATTATATATATATATATAATATATATATATATATATATATATATAAAAATATAATATATATATATATATAATATATATATATATATATATATATATATAATATATATATATGTTAATGCCATAAGGCAATACCACTAAGAAGCTAGAGATATGAACATTGAATGAATCAATTTGTTGCTAACACTCTGCAAATGAATGAATTGCCACATGAACATTGAAATGATGCTTGTCCCTATGAACATTGAAATGCTAATGAAATGATCATTGAAATGAAATGAATAGATGCCTGAGTTAATATGAAATGCTGGAAAATGAACATGTTGTCTCTTTACTTTCAATATTACCATGCACTGTATGCTTTCGAGTCGGACACGCATTCGCATGGTCATAGACAACTTGTGCACAAGGTTTGGTGATATGTTTTCTCGAACGGTACCCGGGGTGCTAGGGACCGATTGGCCTAGGAGGAAACATTGGTGTGCTAGTAGAAGTACGAGTCCTGCGAGGCATCAATGGCTAGCTACCTACTTTGGAGTCATCGCATTACCTTGAAGTTCTATATGTCAAAGGTCTATATAGTTTAACAACGCCAGTAGCCATGGAGTCAGGATGCATGCTAATGATTATTTTATGCAGGGCGATAAGTATTTTTATTATCCTGTATCTTATGCAGGAAAGCTGGATTCGACCGATGGTAAAGTAAACAGTTGTTTCATATAATATTATGTTGCCTCAATTGTGACTTACTCTAAAATTTGCTTATCCCTAACAAATCCCATGATTTAAAATGCTTGTCATTAAATACAAATATTGGTTTAGCTGAGTGGGTCAAAGGGGCTCACCAGCACATTTTTATAATGTGCCGACCCCTCCTCCACCTGTACTGGAGAAGGCTCGGGTGCACGTCTGAACTAAGGCTTTGGAGTTGCTGCATTTCCTTCCAAGTTACTTAATTTCAATAAAGACACAAAGTATTGCGGAGCTTTCAAAGATTTGCTTAGGTTTCAAAAGTACTAAACGGGCATGATGTATGGAATGAGATATTATTTCATGGCAGCCTATCAGTTGTATTTCCTTTATGAATCAATGTAGTTGGAAAGTCATTTCAAGGAGTACCGAGAAAAGTTGTATTTTGGCTACAATAAAATGAATATTATTTCTTCCTATTCTGCGTACTAATGTTTCTGCAAATGTGGCTTATTTTAAATATTTTGAAACGACACAAAAGTGCATGTTCTTGCCTTGTATAAGTGCAATCCAAACTTGTACAGCATCACGCCTTAGCGAGGATGAACGATTCAGCATGAATCTAAGCGAAGTGAACGATTCCCAGAATCGGGACATAACAAGTTGGTATCAGAGCACGGTTTAAATTCTTCAAAGTTTGAAAATATTTTCAAATGGAAGTCATGATGCAAATTTTTTCGGTTGATGGTGTCGATAGCGCTGGCATGAAATAATTTCCATACAATAAGCCCATAAATATTTTATGAGCGCTAATAGAATTATTTTTTGTTGTAGAATGACCAAGGGTGATAGCTCAAAGATGACCTCATCGTCTGACCCAATAAGAAGTTAATAAAACTGATGGAGGCTCAGAGGAAGCAGAGCGAGACTCAACATCGCCAGCTTCAGGAGCAACTGCAATATCGATTTCAGGAGCAACTAGATGCTCAACATAAACAAGTGGACAATTTGATTCACATTGTCACTTCGCTGACGGCCGATCCTAATGTTTGCAGCAAAAAACCCCAAAATGCCGATACGAAAGAGGTCAGGCTTTAAATTCTCGAACTTTAAGAGTTGTAACCTGTCTTAGTTCAACGAAAAGGGAGAACCAGATGAGGTAATATTTCCTGAATACACTAGAGGGCTATTTTAGGTTGTTGGATATTCAGGACAGTAAGCGGGTGGAGTGTACCGCTATGCAACTTCGTCTCAAGGCCCAAAAGTGGTAGAATTCTCTAAGGCAGGCACTTTGCGGAAACAACCCTGATATGAAGATTTCATGGGAGACATTTAGGCAGGCCTTTATTGTAAATTCATTCTACCTGTTATCCGTCGAAGGAAGGCAAAAGAGTATAACACTCCAACAAGGCAGTATATCAGTGGATGACTACGAGACCGAATTCCTAAAATAGTCACTTTTGTATGGTATATGGTACCCAACGATGATACAAAATAGGAAAGATTTGTACAAGGCTTGAATGAAGGCCTACATCACGATGTGCTGAGTCGAAAGTGTATATCTTATATGGATATGTACGAAACAGCTCTTGAGATGTAGAAATTCTATCAGCGCGGTTGGTCGCAGGACAAAACAGAATCACCAAGCAATAACAACCAGAAATGACCTTGGTCTGCTGGAAAGAATGATGCGTCTAAGCATCCGAATACAGGCAATGACAGAGGACCCTATCAGGAACTACGTTGCACTAGATGCAACCGAGTGGGACACCATCGTGATGACTGTCGTGTCGGGTGTTACAAATGGGGTATAGATCAAAGCGTGGGAATACAGAGGTAGAGAGGAATCATAATCCCCTTGTGGAAAAATAATAATCATATCGGAGGCAGTATTATAATAAGAATCATGGCTAACCTAACAACCAGATTCGTGGCCAAGCCACTAGCCTTACCAGCTCCAACTGGGAATGTACGAATCAGCAAAATGGTGCACAAGGAAGGGTTTATGCCTTGACTCAGTCAGAGGCGCATGCCACAAAGAACGTTATAACAGGTATGTTATTATAGAAAGGCATACCTAACGGGTGTTATTCGATTCAGGTGCTACTCACTGCTTTATATCGTCTGATTTTGTATTAAAAAATAAATTATGCATGACCCTACTAAAGAGCCCTCTGTGTTAGCACTCCTTTGGGTAGTAGATATGCCTGCAACTCTGATTTGCAAGGACGGTTACATCAAAATTGGAGGCAAGACTCTATCCCTGGATGCTATTGTACTCGATATCAAATAGTACGATATTATTTTAGCAATAGACTGGCTCAGTGCTTGTCATACGACGAATGACTATATGAAAAGAGAGTTGTGTTTCGCCTACCCGAACAAAAGGAGTTATCTTACTTGTACGGCTCGACGTCCAAGGGAGCGATGGTGATATCTATAGTTACATTAATGCACATGCTATACTTGGGGTGTGAAAGGATCCTCACTTCTGTTCGGGACACCCGGATGAAGGGCACAGACTCGGATCAAACCGAAGTCATGGTAGAGTTCCCTGATGTGTTACCAGACGAGATACCTGGAATGTCGTCGAACAGAAAAATTAAATTCACAATTGACACATTTTTGGATACTCGCCCGATAACGAAGGTGCCATACAGGATGGATATTTCGCCCAAGTGTATCGCTGGGGAGCTCTGATATTGTTTTTAAAGAAGAAGGACGGGACGATGCGGCTGTGCATCGACTACCTGGAGCTCAATAAGGCAAATATAAGGAATAAGTATCCTTTGCCAAGAATAGATGATCTGTTCGATCAGCTACAAGGGCGATTGTGTTTTCAAAGATCAATCTTCGTTCAGGATATCATCAGTTGAAGATCAGACCTGAAGATGTCCCTAAGTCAGCATTCCGTATGAGATACAAACACAATAAGTTTTTGGTCATGCCATTTTGCTTATTAATGCTCCGACAGCCTTTATTGTCCCAATAAACAAGTATTCCGACCATTCTTGGACAAGTTCGTCGACGTATTCATTGATGACATCTTGATCTACTCGAAAGACAAGGAGACGTATATTGAGCATTTGAGAACGGTACTTCAGACGCTTAGAAAATATGCTATGCAAAACTGAACAAATATGAATTTTGGACGAACAGTGTGTCGTTTTAGGGCACATTGTCTCGGTAGAAGGTGTTGTTGTTGACCCAAAGAATAGAGACAGTTGTAGACTAGAAATAGCCTACATCAGCAAGTGAGATACGGAGTTTCCTTACTTTAGTCGGGTACTACCGTAGGTTTGTGAAAGACTTTTCGAGAATTGCTTTGCCTCTGACTCACCTCACTCAGAAGGGAGTCGTATTTAAGTGGACCGACGACTGTAAAATTAGTTTTTAGGAACTAAAGCAACGGCTCATCACGGCTCCAATTCTTGCTCTTCCAGAAGGCTCTGAGGGATTCCAAATTTATAGTGACGCGTCGGACTTGGTTTGGGGTGTTTTGTCATGCAACGGGGAAGACAATATCATATGCATCGAGACAGCTTAAGCATCATGAGAAGAATTATTCAACTGATGATTTAGAACTGGCGGTGATAGTGTACGTGTTGAAATTGTGGCGACACTATCTCTTGGTCTGTCCTATGAGATCTTTACGGATCATAAAAGCCTGAAATACATATTCACTCAAAAGGAATTAAATTTGAGGGGTAGCGGCGCTGGTTGGAATTGATCAAGGACTGTGACTTGATAATTTCTATGCTGGGCAAGGGAAACGTGGTGGCTGATGCCTTGAGTCGCAAATTCGTTGGAATACAGTCAGTGGCAAAGAAGATACTGTAGGATTTAGAAGAGATAGCATTGTGAGAGTCCGTACACAGAATATACAGTTGGCTCAGTTGCATCTTGAACCGAGACTCCAGGGAAGGATTAAGACTGCTCAGAAGGACCATCCATTTCTGCAGAAGATATACGAGTTGATTCTAGCAGAAAGGCGACCGACTATGCGGTATTAGATAACACTATTCGTGTCAAGGAAAGATTGTGCGTTCCTAAGGATGAGGAACTCAGAAAGAAAATACTGGACCGAGGCTCACTTTGTGAAGTGTTTTTTGCATTCGGGAAGCACTAAAATGTAAAAGGATCTGCGTACAACATTTTGGCGGCATGGCATGAAGAAGGATGTGGCTATTTGTGTCATAATGCTTAGCTTGTCAGCGTGTGAAGGCCGAACACCAACGGCCAGACGGAGACTATAAAATCTCGCTATCCCGCAGTGGATGTGGGATCATATCAGTATGGATTTCACAGTTGGCTTACCGAAAACTCAGAAAGAAAATTATGCAATTTGGTGATCGTGGATAGATTGACCAAGTTGGCTCATTTTATTACAATAAAAGTGACATGGAGCGTTGAACGTTTGGCTCAGATCTACATGAATAAAATTGTTCGATTATACTGGGTGCCAGTTTCTATAGTGTCAGATAGAGACAGGCGGTTCTTATCGCGCTTTTAGATTAGTTTGGAAGCAACAATGGACACAAAGTTGAATTTCAGTTCGGTATACCATCCACAGACTGATGGTCAAACAGAGAGGGTAAATCGGATACTTGAAGATATGTTAAGACTGTGCATTCTCGCTTCGAAGATGAATTGGGACGCACATCTCGCATTGGCAGAGTTTGCCTATAACAATAGTTATCAGGCAAGTATTCAGATGGCCCCGTATAAGACGTTATATGGACGGAAATGTCGGTCACCAATATGTTGGGATAAAGTCGGTGAATGACAAGTGCTCAGACCGAAACTTATGGAACAGGCCATCGAGAAGGTCCGTTTGATTCGAAAAAGGCTCAAAGTTGCTCAAAGTCGACAGAAAAGTTATAAGGATGAACATCGGTGACCCGTAGAATTTACTATAGGCGACCATGTCTTCTTGAAGGTCACAGCCATGCGAGGTGATGCGGTTTGGGATGAAAGAAAAGTTGAGCCTGATATTCGGACCGTTCGAGATCCTAGAGAAGCTGGCCTTAGTGGCTTATCGACTTGCACTACCTCCGGCTCTGACTGATGTATAAACCCCCTAATTTTTACTACATTTTTTATTTTTTATTGGATTTTTTTATTTTTCGTATTATACATCGCGGTTCGTATTTGCTCGTCGAGTGCGAATATGTGCGAGGTACATATTTTTATAAAATAATTTTTTATAGATTTTATTTATAAAAGAGAAGTATAGGTTCAAAATAATATGTGATAAATATTTTGTTTTTCATTTGCTTAATGTTGTGAAAAGCATCGCATCAAGAACTGCCAAAACTTCAATTTATTCCTTTAATATAAAAGGCTATTTTAGTTTGATTGATAATTTGGAAAACTATGTTTTATATAAATATTCTACTTTCATGAATTTAATTCATATATTTTGATTTTCGAAATTTATTTTTATCATTAATTTATTATTTACAAAAAATTATTTTAAAATTTGTTTGATTAATGTTTAAGAAATTGTGGAGAATTAAATATGAATGGATTTATTTTAAGATATGGGATTAGCTAGTTTAAATTTGGATATTGATCGAGTTTAAACTAATTTGAATTTATATACGATTTATCTTGAGGGGTTTAAACAATTCTAGTCTTTATCCAACCAGGAGCACCACCTCCTATACAAGGAGAGGCTCCTTTACTCTTTTCATAAATTCTACCAAACCAAAATTTTCAACCAAGGTATCGTGCATCGTGTCCGTGTCTCCACCTCCTTTTCTATTTTATTTTACCATTACAAATACAATATCACTGTCCCGTCCGACAATCCTGGACTACTCAATCCCTTATCTGTCGTGTCGTACAGGCCCCGACACGATCATACGAATCCTAAACCTAACCCTATCGAATACCTACGCCACCCCCCATCTTCCCTGACTTCCTTCAACAGACCACACAAGCCGTATGACCGCCGTAACACCCATCTCCACCCAGACTCCTCCCGCAAGTGCCGCCACCATCTCCATGCCATCACTACAGCCACTATCATCACCGCAACCACCGTTGCCATCATATGTCCTTGACACCAGCATCACCAAACCACCATCCCCGTCACCTCCGTCCCCACGAACCACAACCCCCGGCTACTTTCCATCCAAAATCCCCCAACACAACCATCACCACCTGTAATGCATGTGGTTCGTATTACATATCTTGGTATACGTGTACGTATTTTGACTCGTATTGTATGTCTCCCTGCTTGGTTTATTTGACATTTTCATTTCTTGGTTCACCTTGGGATTGGTTCGTCTAGGCTTGGGTTTGCTTATTTGGTTCATCATGAACCAAGTGGAGAACCCCTACCTACCACCACCATCTCCATTTATTAACCCAACCACCTTTATCTCTCTTCATTCAATTTTCTCATTACTGCTCTTCTTCTTCTTCCTCACCGAACCCCCACCGTAGGCAAGTGCATCTTGCTTCATGGAGGAACCCAATTTTTATTGTTCCATTCTCTTTCTCACAACATTCTAAGTCACTTTAGTATTTAGAAATTTCGAATTCCATGGCTCATTTCATGTAGATCTAAGCTTTAGTATTTTTGATCTTCATGGTTTGATCTTTCGAAACTTGGTTGTTTCCGAAATAGAGAGTTCCATGTAGTAGTGATTTTGATTTCATACAAGTTTGGCTCTTGAATGGTTGGATTTCATTGGGTCTTGGCCGAGATGGGGGTTTCCTGAGCTCTTGAGCCTTTTATGCATGCTTGCTTTTGGCCATGGGGAGAAGATGATGTTTTACGCACACGTTCTAACGTGTCAGCGTAGTGTTTAGCCCTTACGCCCACATTTTACGTGTCAGCGTGTTATATCAGCCTTTTATGCACACGTTTTCACGTGCCCGCGTAGTATTCCTTTTTATGCCAACGTATTGCGTGCCAGCGTACTCTGTTTTACGCTGAGTTTCCACGAATTTTACGCTTGGGGCCTTCCCGATCGTGTAAAATCGTGCTCGCGTAAAACCTGGCTCGAGCAGACTCTCGCGAGCGTAAAGTTGCCCGAGTGTTTCCTCGCGTAGAACTCACTCGCGTAGAGTTTTGCTCGAGAGTTGGCGTGCATAAAATCTTACGAGCGTAAAGCCCAGCTAGCGTAAAACCCACCCGCATGTACCCTTGCTAGCGTAGAGCTATCTTACCTTGCTCTTGCTAGCGTAAGCAACTTTACACTTGAAGGCCCCTTGGTCTAGCGTAGTAGTACGCGCGTAGAGGCTTGTGTTCCTGTGGCCTATATATCCTTACGCCTTTTGTCATGAACTTGATAATCATAAATTTATTAATATGTTTGAAAATGATAATTGAATATGGTATGGTATGATAAGTATATCGGACATGATTATCTCGAATTGCTGTTGCGACGGCTAACATGTCATGACATGACCTGACAAGAATGATTGACCTGTACACCGTGGACGATTGTGTTTGTACAAATAAACCAGTACTGTCTTGCATCATGTCTAGGACAGGGAACCCTGAATACCACGGTCAGGGGTACCTACTGAAATCAACTACGGCTAATAACTAATAATTCAGTAGTCATGAAGAGATTTTCCAGCTACAAGCAATCTCGTTATCTGGGCGCACTAGCGAACTTGTAGCCTACCGACGAGTAGGGGACATCTCCAGCACACAGTCATATGGTGCACCCTTCATAAACGGACATTTGAACCGAATAACCTGGATGTTCTGTAGGGCTGGTGGCTGTTGGAATAATCATATTGCATCTTGCTAGTAACTAGGCCAGTGATAACCCTAGTTAATTAAAGTATCAAGCCGTACTCATTGCTTGGCCGTGATTGATTGAATGAAATTTAGCCCAGCTTAGTCTTGCCCGATCCTGTACAAGATTGTTACATGACGGTATTATTTATACTGGCCTTAATAATAAAGATCAGGGGACCAGTGTTGTTCAGGCGAAGGGTTACAACCCCGGTCCTTGTTTGGTTTAAGGGTTATAATCTGGCTCCCGAAACAGTTCTGTGTCCTCTCTTCGTTTATTGTCTTATTGCTCTCCATGCCATGCTCGTCATGTTTTACTTATTTCAATAGCATGATTATTTATACTGGCCTCAACAATAAAGATCAAAGTCCAGTGCTGTTCAGGCGAAGGGTTACAACCCCGGTCCTCGTTTTGTTTAAGGGTTGCAACCTGGCTCCCGGAGCAATTCTGTGTCCTCTCTTCGTTTATTGACTTATTTCACCCTATGTTCCTGCTTACCAATAGTATTTAAGACGGATTTCTATTCAGGTGAAGGGTTACAACCCCGGTCCATGTTTGGTTTAAGTGTTGTGACCTGGCTACTTGAATGGTTTCCTCGTACTCAGTTTACTGTTGTTACCTCTATTACTATCAGTTCTTTATTTATTATCTTTAATATTCTATTGCGATATGTTAGTTTTAGTTCCTAAGTGAAGCCTTCTTTGTGGCACTTGCTCTGTCTGGGGTCTGACCCAGCTGGTTTTGTGTGGACAGATATCGGAGCAGCACCAGAGGATCCACCTGTCTTCCAGCCAGTTGGTGACCACCAGGCGTAACCCTGGCAACCAGTGGGTTTCTTTTTGTCCACCCACTTTATTGTAAAAAATTATTTTGTTGAGGCGTTTAGCCGACGAGCACGTGTTAGCTCAATTGCACCTTTATTTACTGTCTGCCTACGGGTTGTAACATGATTGACAAATCCTAGGATTGATCATATATGACTGAAACTCTTGCTACTCTTGACATTTTGTACCGACTAGCTTCATGATCAACTGAATATGTAATGTTTGGGATGCCTTATTATTGTGTATTTGGTGATCTTATATCTTGTAATACTTACTTACTTGCTTGCGATTGAGTCACTAGGCTTGTTCATGACCATAGAAGAATGATGGATTATAGTTAAACCCTCATATATCTAGACAGCCGTGACCGTATAGTGAGATGGATTTCATTTCATTATGCGTAGCTGGCTATGTATGCCCCCGCTCTCTAGTATTCTGGTTCTGGGGCGTTACATGATTTTAGTGGTGGCCCATACAGGCCTTGTAAATCAAGATATGTGAGGGTTTATCGAATAGATGTCTCAATCAGTACTCGTCCTTGATCTCTGCTCGTATCTTCTAAATCCCTGAAATCTTGACCTGATCACATGTTTGTGTCGTTGATCTGTCCTGGTCCTTCCTTATTGTTTCCTATGTCGTCTTCTTCAGCGGCATTATTCCTGGACCTACCGATCAGCAAGGCGGAGCACCACCTGTGGACCAGCAGCAACCAGGAGATCAGGCCCAGCATTCAGGAATGGCCTCCAGAGTTGTGCCTATTGGAGGAGAGCCACCAGTTCAGCCCGTCCAGCCTGCAGATCCTGATGATGGCACTTTGGTGGGTCTGATCCGATCATTATTAGCTACCCAGGATTGTCGAGGAGATGCCTTACACCAGACAGTGGCAGATGCTCTGACCAGAGGAGGTCATTAGGGTAATAGTGCGGCCAACAGCTTCAAGCACTTGAACCCTCCATTCTTCGACGACAGTGAAGATGCTATTGCTGTCGATGCATGACTTCAGGACATAGAGGTGATTCTAGAAGCAGCTAGGACTCTAGAAGACGAGAAGGTGACCGTGGTGCGCCTGCAGTTATTGGATCTTGCCCGCAGCTGGTGGGCATCGTAGGCCGTCGGATTAGTGGCACCCATTACTTGGGCAGTCTTCAGGGAGAGATTCCAGACCAACTATTTGACGCTGTTGCTCGGTACGATCTATAGACGAGGTTCACCAATCTGAAGTAGATGGACAGGACGGTCGATGGATATACGGCCGAGTTCTCCAGGCTTAATCGGTTTGCTCCCACCTTGTTGGCGACCGAGTTCGATAGAGCCCAGCAGTTCCAGCAGGGGCTCCACCTAGAGATTTTGTTGGCGGTGGAGCAGTTTGAGCATCAGAATTTTGATGCGGTATTGAGAGCAGCTAGGAGGCATGAGTATACCTCCCAGAGGATCGTGGACAGTACTGGGGGTCGGAAGCGATCCCATGGTCAGATGAATCATTCTTCAGCACCAGCCCCAGCGGCTAGAGCTTTGACCATTGAAGCTCCGAGGCGGGTGGCCTCAGTGACGTCGGTTCAACATTTAGCCCCGACGTACCCCCAGCAGCAGAAGCAGAAGCAGTCTTCCGTAGTGGGATGTTCACACTGCGGAAAGCTGGGGCATGTGGTATCAGAGTGTCGCAGAGCACAGGGTTTGTGCTTGGTTTGTGGTGCCCCGGACCACAGTGTTGGGAACTGCCCGAACTGGGGGAGTTCATCTTCATCAGCCTTATCTAGTCCTTCAGTTAGAGGACCAGCACCAGTCCAGCAGCAGCAGCAGCAGTACCCATTCCTGAGGTCATTGTCGACGCAGGCCCAGGCATTCCAGCAGCAGACGTCGCAACAGTATGCCCAAGCCCAAGCCTTGATCCAGAGCAGGCAGAGAAGTTTTCAACAGAGGTGTCCCGCACCCAGAGGACATGGTCAAGTGCTGGCTTTGACAATAGTAGAGGAAGGATTGGCACCAGGTGAGGTGGTGGCAGGTACTATTCTCGTCAACACTTTTCCAGCTTCCGTATTATTTGATTCTGGTGCCTCGTATTCATTTATGTCTGTAAGATTTGCGACACAAATAGGATTGGAGCTCGAGTCATTATCAGTGAGGCTCAATATACTTACTGGTAATGGACTTGTGGGAGTAGATAGAGTGTTTTCCTCGTGTCGGATCGTAGTTAGCGGTAGAGAGTTTCCCGCTAGGTTGATAGAATTCCCGATGGCCGACTATGATATGGTATTAGGGATGGATTGGTTGAGAGACCAGTATGCTAGGTTAGACTGCCATATTGGCAGGGTTGTTTTTAGCATTCCAGGCGAGCCAGAGTTTTCCTTCTCCCGAGGCGAAGTTGAACCTTCTCCTCCAGTATTGCGGATGGCAGTAGCAGTAGTACAGTTACCCCGGATAGTCGAAGAGTTTCCAGATGTTTTTTCCAGAAGAGCTACCAGGAATGTCGCCAGAACGAGAGATCGAGTTTACTATCGACTTGGTCCTAGGGACAGCCCCAGTGTTGGAAAGAGTCCACAGGATGGCGCCGTCAGAATTGTAGATATTGTACAAGATGATTGAAGAATTTAGAACAAAGGGATTCATTCGTGCAAGTGAATCACCTTGGGGAACCCCGATGCTTCTTGTGAAAAGAAGGATGGTACGTCCAGATTATGTGTTGATTATCGTACCTTGAACTCAGTAACAATCAAGAACAGTTACCCTCTCCCGGGGATAGATGACTTGTTTGTGCAACTCAAGGGAGTGGGCAGTATTCTCGAAGATTAATTTGCGGTCAGGATATCATCAAATCAGAGTCAGAGAGCAGGACATCCCGAAGACAGCTTTTCGATCTAGATATGGGCATTGGGAGTTCCTTGTTATGCCCTTTGGAGCACCAATGTGCTGGCTGTATTCATAGACCTCATGAATCGTATCTTTATGCCTTATTTGGATCAGTTCGTGATTGTGTTCCTAGACGACATCCTGGTCTACAGCAAGAGTGAAACGGAGCATGAGAAGCATCTCAGAGTTGTCCTCCAGATTCTCCGAGAGCACCAATTGTATGCCAAGTTCTGTAAATACGAGTTTTGGCTCGATCGTATTTCCTACTTGGGTCATATCATCACCAGGGGAGGAGTTGAAGTGGATCCCCAGAAGATCGTGGCTATAGAATCATGGCCAGTACCTAGCACAGTTGCAGAAGTTCGTAGCTTTCTTAGATTGGCCGGCTACTACCGGCGATTTGTTTCAGACTTTGTTCGGATTTCAGCGCTATTGACCCAGTTGACCCGCAAGGGGGTGCAGTTTGCTTGGACTGCAGAGTGCCAGGATTCTTTTGAGAAGTTGAAGCGAGGCTTGATCCCGGCACCTATTTCTCATGCTTCCAAATAGAACCGAGGGATTCTCAGTATATTGTGATACTTCAGGCAGAGGTTTAGGATGTGTTCTGATCAGCATGGAAAGGTAATAGCTTATACGTCACGCCAACTTCGTGATCATGAGAGGAATTACCCAACCCATGACTTGGAGCTAGCAGTAGTAGTGTTTGCACTTAAGTTGTGGAGGCACTACTTGTACGGAGATAGGGTAGAGATTTTCACCGACCACAAAAGCCTGAAGTATGTTTTCACCCAGAAGGATCTTAACATGCTTCAGAGGAGGTGGCTAGAGCCACTTGTGGATTATGATGTTAACTTGCAGTATCATCCTGGAAAGGCCAACGTTGTTGCAGATGCATTGAGCAGGAGAGCCGGAGTTTATCTTCTAACAGCACAGCCAGAGTTGTTAGCGAATCTTCAGAGGATGGGCATAGAAGTTGTCCTTCCTACCAATGCGGCATTGATGGCCAGCATGCAAGTTCAGTCCACTATAGTCGAGAGGATCCGGATGGCGCAGTCAGCAGATTCCAAGCTTCAGCGACTCAGAGCAGAGTGTGAGGCAGGACGCAAACCAGAGTTATGCATTCATGATGATGGTACACTTCGATATGGTAAGCGTCTTTGTGTACCCAACGGAGATATCAGACAGGAGATCATGGCAGAAGCTCATAGTTTGCAGTATTCTATTCATCCTGGTGGTACGAAGATGTACCGTGACATCCGACAGTACTTTGGTGGAATGGCATAAAGCGGGAGATAGCCTGGTTTGTCTTTCGGTGTTTGGTTTGCCAACAAGTAAAGGCTGAACATCAGAGTCGGCTGACTTCTTCAGCCCTTCCCGATTCAGAATGGAAATGGAGCATATAACCATGATTTCGTGACTGATTACCAAGATCCCCAGCTGGTATAGGTGCTATCTGGGTTAAGTTGACTGGCTCACGAAGGTGGCTCACTTTTTCCCGTTCAGAGTAGGTCAGTCGACGACTCAGCTAGCAGAGATGTACCTCTGGTTGATAGTCAAGATACATGGAGTACCAGTCTATCACCTCGATCGAGATTCCAGATTCACTTGCACTTTTGGCAGAGTCTCCAGAAGAGTTTGGGGACCCGTCTCCAGTTCAGTTCAGCTTATTACCCGACAGATGGCCAGTCGGAGCGCACGATCCAGACCCTTGAAGATATGTTGCGGTCATGTACACTCGACTTTGGTGGTTCATGGGAAGATCACCTGCACCTGGTGGAGTTCTCGTACAAATAGTTTCCAATCCAATATCCAGATGGCTCCGTTCGATGCACTGTATAGCAGGAAGTGCATATCCCCGCTAGCATGGGACGATGTTGGAGAAAGATAGATGCTCGGTCCGAACTTATTGCCCAGACAATCGAAGTGGTCAGGAGAGTCCGGGATCATCTTCGCGTTGCCTAAGATTGCCAGCATCATTGGGCTGATTCTCATCAGCGTCCCATTAAGTTTTCTGTCGGCGACCACGTATTCCTGAGGATCTCGCCTAACCGTGGCATCATTCGTTTCGGCGTACGGGAAAGCTTAGTCCTAGGTATATAGGATCGTTCGATATCCTGGAATGAGTAGGAGATGTGTCCTATTGTCTCCTCTTCCGCCGTCGCTAAACGAGGTGCATGACGTGTTCCATGTATCCCAACTATGACGGTATATCCCGGATCCGAGTCATGTCCTTGATCATTCGAATTGGTTGTTGGTACCAACCTTTCGTATGAGGAGAGGCCCGTTCCATATTGGACCAAAGAGAGAAGATACTCAAGAACAAGACTATCAAGTTAGTCCATGTTGCTTGGGATCATCACTCTTTGGGTATGTCAACGTGGGAGCGTGAGGATGATATCCGATCGCGATATCCCGATCTGTTTGACTCGTGAGGTATAATGTCTTCCTTATGCCTCATGGCTTCGATTCCTTGCTTGCATGATTGATTGCCTGATTGCTTGACTAGTATAGCTTGCCTATGATTAATATAGCTTGTCTTTGCATCTCTAGCCCTTAATTAAATTCCGAGGACGAATTCTTTTAAGGTGGGTAGAGTTGTAATGCTGTGGTTCGTATTACGTATCTTGGTATACGTGTACGTATTTTAACTCGTATTGCATGTCTTCCTACTTGTTTTATTTGATATTTTTATTCTTGGTTCACCTTGGGATTGGTTCGGCTAGGCTTGGGTTTGCTTATTTGGTTCATCATGAACCAAGTGAGAACCCCTACCTACCACCACCATCTCTATTTATTAACCCCAACCACCTTTCTCTCTCTTCATTCAATTTTTTTTTACTGATCTTCCTCTTCTTCTTCCTCACCGAACCCACACCGTAGGCAAGTGCATCTTGCTTCATGGAGGAACCCGGTTTTTATTGTCCATTCTCTTCCTCACAATATTCTAAGTCACTTTAGTATTTAGAAATTTCGAATTCCATGGCTTATTTCATGTAGATCTAAGCTTCAGTATTTTTGATCTTCCGAAACTTGGTTGTTTCCGAAATGGAGTTCCATGTAGTAGGGATTTTGATTTCACACAAGTTTGGCTCTTGAATGGTTGGGTTTCATTGGGTCTTGGCCGAGATGGGGGTTTCCTGAGCTCTTGAGCCTTTTACGCATGCTTGTTTGGCCATGGGGAAGATAAGTTTTACGCACACGTTCTAACATGTTAGCGTAGTGTTTAGCCCTTACGCCCACGTTTTAGTGTCAGCGTGTTATATCAGCCTTTTACGCACACGTTTTCACGTGCCGCATAGTATTCCTTTTTCCCCACGCATTGCGTGCCAGCGTACTCTGTTTTACGCTGAGTTCCCACAATTTTATGCTTGGGGCCTTCCCGCTCGCGTGAAATCGTGCTCGCGTAAAAACCTGGCTCGAGCAGATTCTCGCGAGCGTAAAGTTGCCCGAGTGTTTCCTCGCGTAGAACTCACTCGCGTAGAGTTTTGCTCGAGAGTTGGCGTGCGTAAAATCTTACGAGCGTAAAGCCTGGCTAGCGTAAAACCCCACCCATGTACCCTTGCTCGTATAGAGCTATCTTACCTTGTTCTTGCTAGCGTAAGCCACTTTACGCTTGAAGGCCCCTTGGTCTAGCGTAGTAGTACGCGTGTAGAGACTTGAGTTCCTATGGCGTACACCTTACCCCTTGATAATCATAATTTATTTAATATGTTTGGAAATGATAATTGAACATGCATGGTATGATAAGTATACGGACATGATTATCTCGAATTGCTGTTGCGACGGCTAACATGTCATGACATGACCTGAGAAGAATTGACCTGGACACCGTGGACGATTGTTTTTGTACAAATAAACCAGTACTGTCTTACATCATGTCTTGGACAGGAACCCTGAATACCACGGTCAGGGGTACCTACTGAAATCAACTATGGCTAATAACTAATAATTCAGTAGTCATGAAGAGATTTTCCAGCTACATGCAATCCGTTATCTGGGCGCACTAACGAACTTGTAGCCTACCGACGATAGGGCACATATCCAGCACATAGTCATGTGGTGCACCCTTCATAAACGGACATTCGACCCAGATAACCTGGATGGTCTGCAGCTGGTGGCTTTGGAATAATCTCATTGCATCTTGCTAGTAACTAGGCCTGTGATAACCCTAGTTAGTTAAAGTATCAAGCCGTACTCATTGCTTGGCCGTGATTGATTGGATGGAATTTAACCCAACTTAGTCTTTCCCCAATCCTGTACAAGATTGTTACATGATGGGATTATTTATACTAGCCTTAACAATAAAGATCAGGGGACCAATACTGTTCAGGCGAAGGGTTATAACCCCGATCCTTGTTTGGTTTAAGGGTTGTAACCTGGCTCCCGGGGCAGTTCTGATCCTCTCTTCGTTTATTGTCTTATTGCTCTCCATGACATACTCGTCATGTTTTACTTATTCAATAGCATGATTATTTTACTGGCCTCAACAATAAAGATCAAAGTCCAGTGCTGTTCAGGCGAAGGGTTACAACCCGATCCTTGTTTGGTTTAAGGGTTGTAACCAGGCTCCGGAGCAGTTCTGTGTCCTCTCTTCATTTATTGACTTATTTTACCCTATGTTCCTGCTTACCAATAGTATTTGAGATGGTTTCTATTCAGGTGAAGGGTTACAACCCCGGTCCTTGTTTGGTTTAAGGGCTGACATGGCTACTTGAATGGTTTCCTCGTACTCAGTTTACTGTTGTTACCTCTATTACTATCAGTTCTTTATTTATTATCTTTAATATTCTATTGTGATATGTTGGTTTTAGTTCCTAAGTGAAGCCTCCTTTGTGGCACTTGCTCTTTCTAGGGTCTGACCCGCTGGTTTTGTGTGGCCAGATATCGAGCAGCACCAGAGGATCCACCTGTCTTCCAGCCAGATGGTGACCACCAGGCGTAACCCTGACAACGAGTGGGTTTCTTTTTGTCCTCCCACTTTATTGTAAAAATTATTCTTTTGAGGCATTTAGCCGACGAGCACGTGTTAGCTCGGTTGCACCTTTATTTACTGTCTGCTACGGGTTGTAACATGATTGACAAATCCTAGGGTTGATCATGTATGACTGAAACTCTTGCGAGACTTGACATTTTGTAACGACTAGCTTCATGATCAACTGAATATGTAATGTTTGGGACGCCTTATTATTGTGTATTTGGGATCTTACATCTTGAAATACTTACTTACTTGCTTGCGATTGAGACACTAGGCTTGTTCATGACCATAGGAGACTGATGGATTGTAGTTAAACCATCATATATCTAGACAGCCGTGACCGTATAGTGAGATGGATTTTGTTTCATTATGCGTAGCTGGCTATGTATGCTCCCGCTCTCCAGTATTCTGGTTCTGGGGCGTTACACCACCACCGACAACAATGTAGCCACCACCGTCACCACCACCAAATCAGAAATAAATCGAAAACTCCCGCCACTTATCCGACCTCGACGTGCCACCACCTCGGTGTAGGAACACTAGAGGGGGTGAATAGGGTCATGCTAACTAATCAAGCACTTAGCACAAGCTAATGGGCATTTTAAAATATAAGTACAAGAGAAAAGCAATAACAATACCGATACAAGATATATCCTGGTATCCTCCCAAGAGGCACTCCAGTCCCGGAACTCTCTCCGGCTTTACTCCACTATTTGAGTAAATAGTTACACACGAGTTTGGATCCGAAGAACTCGCCAACTTCTTACACGAGAGCTTTAATCCGAAGGCCTCTCCGACTTCAACCGAGAGTTTGGATACGAAGACGCTCCAACTTCAACCGAGAGTTTGGATACGAAGACTCTCCAACTTCAACCTTTCACAATAGGTTTTGATCTCCTTATACAATAAGATAAATCTTACTTTTCAACTCAATAATTTAACACAATTTGTGGATGGCAAATGAAAGTTTTGTAGAGTTGTTTGTGGATAGGCTTTGGTGGTTTAGAAATCTAGGCTCAAAACATCAACCTTGAATAAAGGGATTCAAGGCTATTTTAACCAAAGCATTGAAAAGAGCCAAAGGAAATTTTCAGTCTGCGAACCGGCATACCACCGGTATACCGGTTTGGAATGCAACGGCTAGAAATATAGCCGTTGGGATCATTAATTGCTCGGATTTTCGACCGTTGGAATTTCAACGTTACTAAACCGGTATACCGTCGGTATGAACCGGTATGCCGTCGGTATGCCGATTTTGTAGACAGAAACTTTCTGTGAACAAAATCGGTATACCGTCGTACGGACCGGCATACCTTCGGTATGCCGATTTTCATCCGAAAATGATCCTGGACTAATTTCTACCATAGCTTTCGATTTTACCATCCATTTCTTGTGTTTACAAATATTCCTAAGACTCATTACAGACTCCAGAAATACTGTAGCAGGTGCAGGCTTCTTCAGAGTCTGAAATGATGATGGCATGGCATGGCTTCTTTCCTTGATAGATGTTGGCTTTTTCCTTGGCGGCAGCTGTCCAAAGATATCCAATTTGTGAATTGAATACCTTTCGGGGGCTTTTCCCCCGTGCGTGGCTCCGGAGATGTCGTCGGGTGGTTCAGAGAAATCTTGTGGGATCTGTGGTCTTTGGCCTACCATGATTTTTTATTGCATATGTCCACATTGATCTTGCTTATTGCTTTTCTGCATGGACATGTTAGACGAACAAAGCAATATACATAGTAGCAAGTATGATAAGTTTAATGCACATTAGGACAATGCTGAGTTTAAGTATAAGTGCTAAGGTGATAGCATAAAAGTTAGTGATATCATAATGATTAAAATTAATTGAATAACCAAAATCAAAAACATAGTTTTGATTTTGGCAACCCGATTAAATTTAAGATAGATAAGCTCATATCACTAATATGTAAACCAATAGGCACATATCACCAAAGGTATAAGTATAAGTAGAAATGCTATAGCGATAGTATGAAGATTAGTGATAATGAAATGCTAAACTTAATAGATTAACCATATTCAAAAATATGATATAATCATTGGGCCAACAATCTCCCCTTTTTGATTATGGCAAATCAGTTAAGTTTAGTATGGACATAATAGATGCATGTATCACTAATATATAAGCAGATATACGGATGTACCACTAGTCGCATGTTACTTAAAATACTTCTACCCCTTATTAAAAATATTGAAGCACATACTTAAACTTACTTCTCCCCCTTTCATAATAAAAAATAGGCTCCCCCGTACTAAGAGATAAAAATGAAATCAATCTCAAGCATAGAAATCAGAGTATGGAGAAGTCATAGACAATCATGATCAAGATATACTAATGAAAAACAATGGGAGAAGGGTGTAATGACAAGTGTATAAAGCACATTACCAATGTAGAATATCAAATTTTAAAAGAAGCATGTCAAAACACAATATAGTTGGTAAAACAAATAAAATTGAAAACACTCAATTAATAGTGTACCAACTTGAAATCCAAGAGAGAAACTCCAAAACATAATATGATATGAATTAAAACTCTAGTTTTGGAAGGACAATATACCAATTGAAATAAAAGATATCTATCAAGATTTCAATCAAAAGCCCATGAGGATTAGATAAGCAAAGTAATTGATATAGAATAATCTATTATTTGCAAAATATATATGCTTACCCAAGTTCTTGAATTTGAACTCAATTACCTTAACATGCTATATGAATACCCTTTTAGATAAACATGAAGGTAAAGAGAAAATACTTAAGAAGAGAAATTCAGTCGACTTGAATGCTCCCCCTCAAAGTATTACAATGTTGATATACATGAATTTTGGGTAAGTCCTCATTAAGAAAAGCCAAATAATTTAAGCAAATAAGGAAAGCCAAATAAATAAAAGCACAATAGTCATCAAGATAAGATATGAAAGTTAATATTAACAATGATTATTTAAACCATATAAAAGAGAGATAAATAATAAAGACACTTGCATACACTCTCATAAATCTTCACAAATAAAAATCATGACCACAATAATAGGATATAAAATTGAAGAAATATGGTCAATGATGAACTAGGTATACGACATATTGGGTATAAATAAATAGGACCAATTAATTTGCTCCCCCTCAAAAGATGCGTATCTAGTTCCAAAGCACTTATAGCATAAAATAGATAACTACAAGATCTAGGGGTAAATCAACTATGATTTCTCCCCATTGCTCGATGCATATAAGGCTACAATATCCTCAAAAGACGAATAATATCATCTTTAGTCAAGAAGAGATATACAATTAATAGCCACTAAAGATGAAGATCAAAAGAATATTCGAATTAAGCACATATAATCAAAGATGGCATACATTAACCTATATAGAAAGATCTTATATAAATATGAGATCAATATATGTTATCTTTTGGGAAAATGTCATCATGAAAAAGAATAAAGTCAATTAAGAACAATCATGATGATAGACAAATATAGCATAAAAATAAAGTAAAAATAAAATATCATGTCCATATTATTTAATTAAGAAAGAATCAATCAATTTAATGCTTTGCATGGACTAGACATTTTATCACATATGTACCCATCAACTAGGTAATTTCCAAACTTTGCTATATCTAAATGAAAGACCAATAAAGTTCAAATAGTAAAGACACTATGTGATAATCCATGAGTAGTCAAAGTAGAGTAGTAAATTAACTTGACATTTACAGAATTAGATAGTTTAGGACTACTCAATCATTAAGATCATTCATAAAGAAAGCAAATGAATAAATATGATCAAATGAATCTCATCAAGAAAAAAAAAAATCCATCTTTATAAATATCATAAATAAATAAGAATATGGAAAAGAGTCATTCGTATTTAAATGATTGCAAATATAATCAAGAAGAGATGTAAATGATAATATGATAAAAATCATGACTCAAAAGTGAGAGAAATTTAAGAGATACATGCTAATGACTAATAAGGAAGGAGACTTAAAGAAAGGAATCACAAACCTCCAAGTGAAACAAGATCTAATCAAGAATTTGTAAAACAGTTTTTAGAGAATAAACATATGTATCTAAAATAGGATACAAATTACATTTAGAAGAATCACAGATCTTGTTTATGTAAACTAGCATATCATATATAGATTGAAAAGAAAAACAATAGCTAGGTGAGTGAAAGTGACCAAATTATATAGCTTAACAATATATCATAAATAATCAAGCTACATAACTAATTAAGATTAATAAGATAAGTCATTAACAAGATAAATGTGCTCATTTAATCTTAAGTCACTAACACTAAAGATACTTGCTCAAGCATAGAGTTCACAAATAGGGCAATACATTTTGAATGAACAAAATGATTTATAGACTCTTTACTAAGCAAGGATAAGAGCATAAGATGACAAATAAAAGAATTATTCTCTTATCAAGTATAGGCCAAAAGAGATATTCATGAAAATAATAAAATAAATCTCTTTGCCAAGTATTGGGATTGGTCCAAGATAATGAAATATATCAATCTAGAGAATGCAAAATATTATAGCCATTATGAAATAAGTGTATTCTCTAGAAATGAAAAATCTCAACACAACAGCTCAAACTATAGTAGCTAAAGTCATAAGAAATATGATGTATCAATTATATGTATTCTCATGTGCTACAAAAACCATTGGACAACAATAATTCAAAAAGAAGCGTAAACCCAAGGAATGAGCAAAGAAAGATCATTAAATCAAGAAAGCTAAATGCAAAAGATATCAAGAAGTACATTTTTCAAAGAGCTTTCATAGTGCACCATAGTAAGTTATAAAGAAGATATAGATTTGAAAATGTTCAATAAAAATGGAGGTAAATATAAAAACAAGACAAAGCACAAAACCATGTGATTCTTAAAAGAACTTCCATAAATAGTCAAGAGCAAGACATTAATAAATATTTTCTCTCAACATCCAAACTTAAAGGTATAAAACAAATAAATATCAAAAGTTAGGTATCATTTATATATATGAAACTATATATATAATGAATAGGCATACATGAAAAGATCAAAAATCAGTTAAGAACAAGTATCCATAATGCCAACTAAAAAGTCAATAAGATATCATCAAAAGAAGACTTTAAGGATGAAACTAATTGATTCAAGAAGAATAATTTGGTCAAAGTAATCAATAGCTAAAGTATAAGATAAGCACAAGTTTGAAGATAACAAGTATAATTAAATACTCTTCAAGTCAATATAAAACTTTAGCTTAACTCATATGCCCACATAAAGATATTTATACAAAATATATATCAACATAAGAAATACCTGATCTACATGTAAATGGAAATAATGAATATAGTCCTGTATCCTTAATGAATGTTTGAAAAACCATCACCAATTCAAAAGCATGTATAAATAAACTTCATTAGGCAAAGACATAATTGATTCTCAAGAAGATAATCAAAATAAAATGTGAGAATCAAAAATAAATATATTATGCAAGCACAACATTTAAAGAGAAGTACAAGTATATACTTGTTAAGTAATAAGAAGCTTGTGCTAAAAACATATATTCACAAATACAGATTTAAAGTAAATAAGACATATTTTAAAGAGAAATCGTAAGCAGTAACTATTTCAAAAACTTTAAAGACGGAGAGTTAAAATCATATTAACTAAATCAAAACCAAGCTCCTATGGACTAGAGTGATATGCATGATTTATAAAAGATTTAAGAATAACGAGCATGCATATATAAATGTCATACTAATAGAAAATGAGTGATAAACTACATAGTGTGAACTAATCATTTAAGCCGAGTAACTAGTCAAGCTAGATAAAAGAATTAATAAAAAATTAACTAAGCATGCTAGTATTAAATCTCACGTTGATTTATATAAAAGACACCTAAAGGATATCAGTGTGAGCTAGTAGAAAGACATCAAGAGAAACATGCTAGATTCTACAAAAATAAATAATTTAAAGAGAATCGTTTAGCATGTTATCAAAGTGGCTCTAGTGGCCACGCTTGTGTTGGTGCAATTGCTTGGAAGATGATATTTGAGCTTTGCAACCACCAACACGCTCCTCGGTGCTATGTCCCATTATAAGAAGCTCCACCTACAACATTAGGCGAAGACTTGGTATCCAAATAAACTTGGATCCACATTTGTTAGCTTTAGGGACCCATATAGCACTTACTCTAGCATTGGTTGTAAGGGTCCTACGAATAGGGCATGTAAAGCTTATGTGTCCAATGTGAGAGCAATAAAAGCACCTAATACTAGTGTGAGCACATGTATCAGAATGTGTCACGACCTGCACCCACTGTGAGGGTACGAGAACGTAACAGCGCCCAGCCTACGCCGCAGTGTCGGCGGTAGAACGTTGTCCTAGGTTACTATCTAATCAACAACTCACGCAATTATATAATGTACTTGTCAAATCTCAACTCCGAACGGAGGACAAGTATAGATATAATAAATCTCAATCACAGTCGAAGCACGATAAGATAACACAGAAGTTTATATCTAAAGACTAACAACAACATTTAAAAACTTCTAAATAATAATATCTCAAACAAACCCAATAAAACTCGTATCTCAAGTTTTTTCAAGTTCTAAAACATGAAAAACTAAACCAAATCCTAGCTAGACTCCCGATCACTCTGAGTGTCGGGGCCATAGGTATCTAAGCCATCTCCTGCTCCAAGGCAAGCAGGGAAAATCCTCAGGCAAGCATTTGTAATATTTTCAACAGGTCCAGTCAGGACAGGAACGACACAATCTCATCTAGAAAACCCAAGTAAATGACAGAGAACTATAAAGCAGTTATAGACAGTTGTATTGATGAATATGGCAGTTTAATTTTCAGGTGATGGTATAGAGAGACAGATAAAGTACAAGAAAGTAAGTAACTAAACAAGAAGAGAAACATAGCAATGAAGACTGTAAAATAAGATCTAGCTGAACTAGAGTAACATAATGAGTTCAGACAGTACAATATAAGTCGAGTGTAATCCCAATGTGAGTCTAATATAAGATGATTCGAATGTAATTCTAATCATTATCTAATAAGGTGAATCGAATAAGGTGATACGAATAAGATGATACGAATAGTGATTCACATGATGTTCTAATAATGATTCGAATAAATTCTCCAAGTGTGTTTTAAAATACTTAGTTAGACATATAAACGGCTAAGGATAAATACGGCACATCACACACCTGGCCGGGTGTGGAATGGCTATCGTTCGAATATTATTCACAAGGGGTGGTTCGAATAGTTGGAATGTTCACATGTCTAATCAAGTATTTCCCCGCCCATCTAATACAAATGAATCCAAAATCCGACACATCAATCGAATAAAAGTCCAACCAACACATGAAGATACGAATAGGTGGTTCGAATAGTGATTCGTATGGTGATTCGAATAATAGAGGTAAGACGAGTAAGTATGTGTGTCGTATACATGGATTCAGAAATAACAATTCGTATTTGTAACAGAGAATCACATACAGCTAACTAAAACTGAAGTACAGTAATTGACAAATAAATGAGAGAACTATCAGAGAATGTACTCGCCTGCTACTCTGAAAAGAGTAGTGTAATATCAGATGCCTGCACCAGAGTCACAATGTCCTAAACAGAGTAATATGAGTTATGACATGTTCATATAAGAAAAAAATTAAGGCTATAATGCAAACTATATGATTTCTAGGTCAAATAGGTCAAAGTCAACTCTAAGTCAAACCTGGTCAACTGTCTAGGTCAAACTAGGTCCAAGTCAAACATGGTCAACTATGGGTCAAAGTCAACTTAGGTCAATTGGTCATATATAGACTTAATGTTGACTTTGGTCAACTGTCTAGTCAAAATAGATCAACAAGTCAATCTAAGCCAATGGTCAACTAGTCTATCTAAGTTAAACTCTATATCTAACTCAACTAACTCATAGGCTAGTGCACTAGGATACCATATCCTATAACAATGTGCATACCAACCCAAGGCTAAGGTATCTCACATAAATAGTACATACATATATGCATAGCTTATATAGAATCCACTAACCTATCACACACATGTATATACATATATACCCTCTCATAACATAACATATGTATAGGCCTAACCTATATATCATATAAGTACCATATATATAACTATATCTCATATAGCTACTAGCCTACATGGCACTATATTATAATACAATATATATATACATTACACTATATACCTATATATAACTATACCCATAACCTTAGACACATACACCCTCACTTTAATACCCTCATTTATACATCCTCGTACCCTCAAAACTCATGTATCTACATAGGCCTAGTATTAGCCTAACCTATAAACCACTCATAACCCTTATCTATATTAATAACCCATGGACTCTCATATCTATTTAGCCCCACAACTGATACCAATATCAGCTATCTTATAACCCTTACCTATATCTATATAACATATATGCAACCCCCATAACCATATCATATAAATATTCAAATCAAATATTCATAGATATATAGGTATAAATGTATACACATTTGCATACCATAAATAGAGTCAACTAACCCATGCACCCCAGCCCCTCACTACACTAGTGCACAGGCCAACATGGCCTGTGCTGCTGCACCAAGGGGCAGCCTACTGCCTCTGCAATGCAGTGCTACAAATAAAAAGCCAGGCAATGCAATGCACTTCTATGCCCTGCTGCCTTCTTCTTCTTACTGTTTCCACAAATTCCTCCTTGTGCACACACCAATACACACAATATGTGCTATCAACAGCGAAGTAGTATCCTAAGGACTGAAGGAAAGAGGAAAAACTGGAAAAGCAGTAAATAATCTTAGGAAATTCCTGAGACAATGACATGTCACTCTAACAGTTAAACTCAGATTTCAGTGTGCAAATCATGTCTTGCGTGTGTGTGTGTAGGTAGAGGCTTATAGGTTCTCAGATTTGTGTAGCAATCAATGTGTAATTGTGTGTAAAAGAACTCATGAATTCTCAGGAAAACAGTTCAACAAATGTGTCAAGTGACAATGGTGAGCAGAGCAAGGAGTGCATGAGTGTGTGTAATCAAACCGTGCATTTGTGTAGATAATTTCTCAGGAAAAAATATGCCTTGTGTGTGAATGACAGGGATTCAGTGATGTATAAATAATATCAGGGAATGACAGTTCATATATCAAACCAAATTCAAATCCCATCATCCCAAAACAAATTTGAAAACTCAAACCATTGAACCCAAAACATGAACCTATCTCAGTGAGTATTACAAAATTGAAATCAAGAAAAAATCCCAAATCAGTCTAAACACAGTGCACATGTGAATGACAGTGCATATGTTTAACCGCCACACAAATTCGAAAACCCCATATCAAAATCTCAGGAATTTCAATAACTGAAATCTCATTAAAATTATATGAAAAATTCAGTCTAACCTTTCATTCTCAGGAAGAAATCAATTTCAGTTCTCAGTTAAGTTTATCAAATTTCGAAATGAAACTTAGGTTCACTTTTGAGTTCTCTGAAACACATGTAATGGCAGTTCAAAATACCAGTCCAAAACCAATTGAAAATCCATTTCCTAACACCAATCAATACACAACCATATCAGTAAACTATGTCACAAGTAAATGGATTTATTTGGCAGTTTAAATCATTACAATAGTTAAAAATATACAATTAAAGCTCAGGTTTCAAATTTGTAGACTATGTATCAGGCTTTTTAGGAAAATCATTAATTCGAATCAAATTAATCATCTAATTTATAATTAATAGGTTGGTAATCAGAGTACTACATGTGTATGTGTCTAGCAGACCAATATGTATCAAAAATCTGGACACAACGTGTCTAAATACTCAATACACACACAGACACTAAGACGTACACAGACAGCCTCGTGCACGTGTGTGAGTCGGTCTAGGACACGACACACACAACCTAGGATCTCGTGCACGTGTCAGTAGCTAGGTGGGGTGTCAGGGTAGGTGTCTAGGTGCCTGAGTCGTGTCCCAAGTCGCGTGTACACGTGCGAAGCGCGTATCAGTAGGAAAATTCCGTGTGCTGTGTCTGTGTACAGGATCAGTGCACTCACGATTTTCACTCGAACGACACGACTCGACATGAAACTTTGGGGGAGTCTTGACAGACGTTGCCCCTACCCCCATGTCAAATTTAACGTGTCCACGTGTCGTGTGTAGGGAGAAATAGGGGTCGGAGCAGGGCATGTAAGCGGGGTCGTGCAGCGAGTTCGTATCCGTTTTGGACACGGACACGACACGAAAGTTGACTCGTCCTCACGAAATCTAAAGCACATTCATAGGGCTACAAATTTGTTCATTAGTTTTTGAAAATAAAACCATTTAATTCTCACAAGCATTTCATCAAACACCTAGGAGACACTATGACACGTGTCCGATACGGACACCAAACGGACACGAATTCCATCCAAATTTCGGGGACACCTAGGGGACTCCTAGATCTAGCCCTATAACAAAGAAAACTGATATTTAAATCAATTTAGAGGTTTTACCTATATGTGCAAAAAGTTTGGAAAAGCTTCCAATGGAGGATTCTTCCTCTTGATGCCAAAAGCTCTAAATTGTCCCAAAGCTGGGATTAAATTCCACATTCAGAAAATAGGAGGAAATTAGGTTCTAATGCAAGAAATAGGATTAAAAAGGAATTAAAATGGATTTATGGGGATTTTTGGAAGAGGGACAAATACCTTTCTTTTTCCAATATGAATGAATAAAGAAAGAGGCAAGCCCTAGAGAATAAGTGTTTATATAGGGTGGGGATCCCTATGGCTGGTCATTTAGGGTTTGGTTAGGGTTAGGACTTCTAGTTATGGGCCATGGGCCAAGTCATGATCAAATAAATCATTAAGCCATAAGTCATTTCATGAAACCATAAACCATGACTTAAATTCACTAAACCAAACCCTCATTCTAAAATTAGTTTCTAATGACTAAAAGTAGGTTAACCTAAGTTAGACTAGGGTCACCATGGCTAGGGTTAGCTTCTAGGCTAGTTCACTAGGTCTCAACAAGTCTAGTCAACCTAGAATTCACCAATTTACTAAATCATCAAATAATTCAAATAAGTCAAAATGACCAAAATACCCCTAGGCTAAAAATGAAATAAATCATCCTAATGACATGGTTAGGATCTAGGTCATGCAGTCACTAGGGTTCCACTTACAGCACATCAAAATCACAAGTCATGACTTAAAATAGTTTTTAAATAGTTTAAAAAATTTAAAAATCACCAAAAATCATAATATAAAATAAATATCAATAAATAATAATTATAATTACAAAATTTCAAAAATACCC
>JANAVB010004528.1:0-24174 GCA_029216955.1 Iris pallida | reverse complement strand
TCCTTGACAGCACTATAGATATGGAGGAGCGGGTTGGAGGAGGTCGCACCTACGCCGTCTACATATGATCCGAGTGATCCCCCATGAGCCCCTTCGGACGAGACGAGGATAGAGATTTGGTCCGACGGGCCTACAAAGTAAGTTAATTAGTTAACAATTACTTATACTTATTTCTATATATTAATGAAAATTATCTTTGTGTAGATATCGTCCCCCGTCAGTTCAGAGAACATTGGGGCTTTTCTGATGTCTAACTACGGCAGGCCTTGGATCAACTACTCGGATGCCTCGGACGAGAGGAAGGCATTCTGGTTTGCGCACTTCAAGGTAACTAAAGTATATTACTTTTAGTATAAATCATTTTATGCATATTGTATAGCTAACCAATTTAATTCTTGTAAAAATATAATTTTTATCCATCACACCGGGCTGAGACGATTGAGAAGCAATTTTCTGCCGTTGTCGCCAAGTTGATCCGGGATGCGATCGACGACCAAAAGGCTCGAGACCGTTCCAGAAATGGGATCCAAGGTTGGATCATGCCTGAGCAGTGGACTGCCATGAAGGCTAGATTCGATGCTCCTAGGTACAAGGAACGGTCGGAGAAGGCAAAGGTGGCTAGCATGAAGGTAGGAAAGTGGTATGGTGGCTCGATTCTCATGACGGAACATTTCCGTCGCCTGGTACGTGTTTTACTGTAATATATTATTTTAATAAAAGTAGTAATAAAATATTTAATTTCAATGACAAATATTTTATTATAACATGTAAAGAAGGGTGCGAACCCCAACATGGTGACGGTCTTCCTGGCTACCCATCGGAAGGACGGAAAGCTCATCGATGATCGGGCCACGCAGAGCTATGTAAGTATTACTTTACGTGTCACTAACTTTATTATAACTTAAGAAATATACAAATATATCCATAGACATGGAACAACTAGGTTGGTAGTAAATTTATGCTTATCGAGATGCGTACTTTTTTAGGATGAGTATCTTAGGCTAGAGTGTGAGCTTACTAGTACATCTGCGGAGGGAGGGGCTAGTACTTTCGCGTAGCCCCCTCCGGCTCGGAGATGGACGAGCTCTAGATCATCGCCGTTGGTGGTCTTCAGAGGGGTATATACTACGGTACCGGATCCTACGACGCCTTTGTGGAGATGCAGTCATCCAGAGCCTCCTCTGCCAGTGTGCATTCCCCACAGCCCTTAGAGGTGTCGGTCCGAGTGAGGGAACTCTGTCGCCAGCTTACTGAGCTGTGACGAACTGTTGTGGAGGATGGAGCAGCCCCAGTCTCAGCCGCAGACGGACAAGCGGCCCTCATCGCACGATTTGATATGCTCGAGCGCACCATTAGGGAGACGGATGAGAGGACGGATCGTGTCGTTCAGGAGGTGCAGGGGATGCAGGCGGCCATTGGCGAGCAGGTTTTGAGGTTGGCGGCTGTTATGGCTTCCACCAACTCCAGACTGCTGGCCATGGAGCGGACACTTCCTGGTCATGCTTCGACATCCACACGGACTGCAGCGACTCCACTGCCTCCTCTTCCTCCTACTGATGGGTCGTCACCGCTGATGCTGACCCCAGAGCAGTATAGGTTCCTGATGTCCTAGGTGCAGGCACTGCCTACTCCTCCTCCTCCTCATCCTGACCAGGCTTAGTCATTTATTGGACTTGTTTTCATTTGTTGTTTTGGTGACCCATTGTTGGGTCTTTATGTATTTGTTGGTTTATGTATTTATTTTATCCCGAGTATGACTATTTGTGTAATGCCCATGGTTCGTATTACGTATTCTGTATACGTGTACGTATCTCAGACCCGTATTTCGACTTGTCCTAGTTAGATAGTCTTGGGTTCTTGTATTAGCTCGGTTTGGCCTGGCTTGGTTCGGATTGGGCTTGGATTGGTTTGGCTTGGTTTGGGCTAGCATGAACCCCTACCTACCACCACTACCATTTATTAACCCCAACTTCCTTCTCTCTCCTCATTACTTTTCTTCTTCCCCCATTAACTCTTCACCTACCAGGAAGAGGTCTAGGCAAGTGCATCTTACTTCATGGAGGAACCCAAATTTTATTGTTCCATCCTCTTCTTTGCAGCATTCTAACACTCTTTAGTACTTGACATTTTCAATTTCCATGGCTAGATTCTTGTAGATCTAAGTTTATTTTGTTTTTCGAATTTCTTGGGTTTTGATCTATGTAGCATTTTTATTTCCATGTTTTGATGGTTTCATGTTGTAGAGTATTTCGTTCTACCCCATTTTGACCTATGGAAGTTCGGATTTGGACTCCGGATGATGGAGTTATGGAGCTTGAGAACTTGGCTTTTATGGTGTTCTTCTTCTCGAAATTTTGGAGAAGATAGACTGTGCTTGACTTGACCGCATGAATATTTCATACGGCAAGTGATCCCCCTAGCCGCATGAATTATGCTGACCGCATTAACACTTTAACCGCATGGCAGCACTTGACCGCATGAACCTTCATGCGGCGAGTCTTCCAGCCGCATAAGACTTAGGCATGGCGCAGCCGTATATGTCGTGATCATTGAGCCGCATGAGACCCCTGCACTTCTGGCAGCATAAATGAGTCTCATCCCAGCCGCATGAGATCCTGAACCACCTAGACGCATGCGCCCCCCCTTTGTTCAGGCAGCCGCATGTGTGCCCACCATATCGAACCGCATTGATATTTGCTCTACGAGCCGCATGAACTCGGGCCCGTCCAGCCGCATGAGAACCCTTCCTCCGCTAGCCGCATGGACCTCCATCTCAACCCAGCCGCATATACTCCGCTTCCCATCAGCCGCATGCGTCTGACCCTATTCAGCCGCATGGACCGTTCCCTTCCTAGCCGCATGAGATCATTCCTGGCCGCATAGGCTGAGTCGCATGGTTCTCCAATAGCCCTGTGTACTGCTATTTTATTATTATTTGCCTATGACTTGTAACCCCTATTGTATATTTTACGTCCATTTTATATTCTTACGCCTTTTGACATGAACTTGATAATCCCGAATTTATTTATTATGTTTGGAATGATAATTGAACATGGCATGATAGTGGCCCGCTGTGGTGCACTCCTGACTTGATAACTTGACCTGCTACACATGACACGACAGTGACCCCTAGTGGTGCACTCCTGATAAGTACCATGATAATGCTTGATAGTGGCCCGTCGTGGCGCATTCTTGATAAGTAATAATGATAATGATTGGCTTGGACACCGTGGTTGTTTGCATTGATTGTGCTTGTATAAACTACGAGTCCTGTGTATCTTGCATCATGTCTAGGGCATGATCCCTGAGTACCACGGTCAGGGATTCATACTGAATCTGGCTAGGTTAATGACTAGATTGATCAAATAGTTTATGGAGAATTTCCCAGTTACCTGTTGCCCCTTTGATCCCGGCCTTATATATAACATGGGATTTGTTGCTATCCGTCGAGATGAGCGCACTTCCAGCCCGCCGTCGAGTGGTACCTTAGGACACATGTATCTTACTACAGTGTGTCTGCTATATCATGCTATCTTTTTCTTTTCTTGCTGGGATCACTCGGGTAGTAACAAACAGGTAACCGGACTTGGAATTCTCATTGCATCTTGCTAGTAACTAGGCCTGTGATAACCCTAGTTAGTTAAAGTATCAAGCTGTACTTATTGCTTGGCCGTAAATGTTGGATGGAGTTCAATCAGTCTAGTCTCATCTTGATCTTGTACAAGATTGTTACCTGACCAGATTTCTTATATTTATCTTGCCGATAAATGGTGGGAGAAACCAAGTTTTGTTCAGACGAAGGGTTACAACCCCGGTCCTTGTTTGGTTTACGGGTTGTAACCTGGTTATCTGAATAGTCCCATGGTTATCTCATCGTATATCATCCTGTCATGCTTTTCCATATGTTCTGTCTTTTATTGATTCTGTACAAGATTGTCTTTTATATTCACATGTCATGCTTTTTCTTAAATTACTGTCTCTTATTAGGTAATTATATTCTTGTGCTAATTTGCTGGTTTTAGTTCCTAAAGTGAAGCCTCCTTTGTGGCACTTGCTCTTTCTGGGGTCTGACCCAGCTGGTTTTGTATGGCCAGATACCAGAGCAGCAGCAAAGGATCTGCCTGCTTTCCAGCCCGATGGTGACCGCCAGGCGTAACCAGGGTAACGAGTGGGTTTCTTTTGGCTCACCCACTCTACTGTAAAATTATTCTTTTGAGGCGTTTAGCCGTCGAGCAAGTGTTAGCTCGTGCACATTTTACTTACTGTCTGCCTACGGGCTGTAATCATGATTGGCAACTCGAGGTTGATCATGTATGACTTAACTCTTGCTAGTCCTTACATTTTGTAGGACTAGCTTCATGATCATCTGGATATGTAATATTTGGGACGCCTTACAATTGTATATTTGGTGGTCTGATATCTTGTAACTATTATTAGTTGGTTGAGATTGAGACAATAGGATAATTTATGACCTTAAGAGACTGATGGATTGTAGTGAAACCCTCACATATCTAGACAGCCGTGACCGTATGGGGAGATGGATTCCATTTCATTATACGTAGCTGGCTATGTCTGCCCCCGCTCTCCAGTATTCTAGTTCTGGGGCGTGACAATTTGTGTTATGTTATGTTGAATATTATCGGACACACTTTTTATAGCCGTTTGGTAGTGGATTTGTATCCACCCGACGATTTCTTGTCTTTCTGACCATTTGATTCTATTTATTTGATTATTGGTAGTACATTATTATGCTTTGTCTCTATATTGTTTTACCGGTGTTGAGTGTTCCTCCGAAGGGGCCGGCGAACCCAAAGAATTCTACGGAGGGTTGCTCCGGGTCTATTATTTGCAAACTGAAACTCTAAATACAGGTACAATATTTTTGATGTAACTGTTATTTATGTGAAATGCATACTGTATTCTATTTTTTTACAATTTTTTGGAATTAGCGACGTTTAGCGACGATCAGCGACGCATACATATGTCGCTAGAACGTCGCAAACCTGAGAATCAAACGTCGCTAATCGTCGCAGATACGTTGACATGGCAAACTGTACAGGTCAGTTAATCTAGTATCCGAACGTTGGTATTCAAGTATCGTAACGTCGCAAAAATGATGACGTGGCAACAAAAAATTCTTAGATATGGAGTCGGACAACATTGCTAATCACTGATTTAACGTCGCTAAAATCTGAACGGACAACGACAATCAGCAACGAAATGTTATGTCGCTAATTAGCAACGTTGTTGTCCGTAAATGTCGCTAATACTAGTGACGTAGGACGTCGCCGATTTACGTCGCTATGGCGACGAATAGCGACGTTTACGCTAATAGCGACCATGAATAACGCGACATGCCCGAAACGTCGCTAAATATGTCACTGTTTTCAGTTAGCGACATTTTTTTGCTGTTTAGCGACGTCGTTTGGCGTCGCTAATATGAGATATTTTGGTAGTGGATGAGGTATTTAGTTCTTGATTGGGTGCTTTCGTATTATTGTACTCGGACTTTCGTGGAGAAAACATAGTGGAAATAGTTTGGTACCATAGATAATTGGAAATGGTTTGGGACCAATGGATCGCCATTCGTGATAACCCTGAATGGATAGGAGTTATCGAGCATAGATTCGAGGAATGAGATGCACAAGTAGAGTTTGTACTGCATTACTTTCAATTCATGTTACCATGCATACTATGTTTTTAGCTAGACATACACATTTGTATGGTCATGGACAAGGTTTGGTTTCTGTCGAACGAAATCTGGGGCATCAGGACCGTGTCGGTCTAGGTGAACATTATGTGAAAACGTACAGTCAGGCACGAGGTATTATGAATTATTAATAAACCTAGTCCACAATAGAAAGATCACAAAATTAAGTTTCATGTTTCACATGATTACTGTGTTGGTTTAAGTAAGCTAGGTTGGCCCCGCTCACCAGTATATTTTTCAATGTGCTGACCCCCTCCTCCTCAGGTGTAGGGAGTCGCTTGGACATTTATGAGGCATTGAAGAAATTAGTTAGCAAATTGAAGCTTTATTTTGGAAAAAATGTTATCTTTGCTATAGATGACATAATGTATGGAACGATGTAAATTCTTTGTAATCATGAGTTGTAATTCAAGTTGGCATAATTCAGTTGTCCATTGTGAGCCTTTGTACACAGGCTGCAATTATCAATAAAGGGACCATTTTTATATATTATGTTGTGATTTCAATTATCTGCTTACTTTTCGATGTAATAATCTTGTTTGAGATTATAACTATCAATTGTGCACATACATACATTGTACAAGTGTAATTTAGACTTGTACGATATCACATCCATTGACGACTTTTCAGTTATGTGAAACCGGTGCGTAATACTCTTTACATCCTTTTATTATGTCTTACTTATTCAAAGATAATAACCATTTATAAAGGTCGACACAATATGAAATATAGGGATAACCAAGATTTGTCCGATTGACGAATAATTTTGTAAAATAATAAGAAAACTCAGTTGTAACGTGATAATTATCAAAATCTTCTAAAATATATGATTTTAAAATTAATGAAATAATATATCAACTCAAATTCAGAGCAAGACTCGACCCAAATTGGCTGGTATGGACCTCCATCATTGGGGTAGTAGGTAGACGCTTATATAATTTCAAACAAAAATAACCTTAAAACACTTAGAAACTACATGTCGTAACCTCACGTTTGTTGTTATTGCTATAAAACGCTAGGCTCTGAAAAAAAAAAAACCCTAGCCGTCATCCCTCGTGACTTCATTATTCTCGCGACTTTCCTGCTCCGATCTTGTCACTAACTCAAGTCCTCCATGGCTGATAAGGTATAATCTTTCATTTCTTTTTTTATTCATTCCTTTATTTCTTTCTCTCTTTGTTTTTAGATCACATTTTTCCTTTTCCTCCCATATACTTTACTAAATATTTCTATAATCTATAAAATAGCTAAGACCACGAAAGAGACAAATTAATTTATCATTAGAGAGATCGTCCAGTAATTTTAAATCAAAGAGAACAATCTACATTTGAGTAGGATAAAAATATGGAAAGAAAATTATCTACTTAGACTAGAGGAGAACCACCCTAAATGTAAATCATAATCGCAATCACGAGATTTTTTAATCATTGTGCTCTTTTCTGAAATTACTATGATTTTGATTCAAAAATTAGTCACATTGGGTGGTTGTAATCTCGACCGGCTCATCATCGGTCTTTCCCACTCCTCCTCCTCCTACCCACCCCCCCCCCCCCAACACACACACACACACACACGGTGGCTCCATTCTGGGCTAGTACCTTATTATGACTTCCTCTACAACTTCTTCCTTTTGATATCTTTATATTGGTTGGTTTTATTCTCCACTTCTTCTGATATCTTATTTCAAATTGATATCGTATTTCAAATCCAGGAAGTTAATGACAATGCTTCATCTCGATTGTAAGCATCTTGAATCAAGGTAAAATAAAAAAAAATTCCATCCATGTCTTTTAAGTAGTTTGCATTAAGATTTTGCCCCAATTTATATCAAACACATTTCTTGTTTTAGGTTATCTATCTCTATGTGAATTACTTCAGTGGATTTTGAGTGAATATTATTAGCAATTCATTATTTTTGGATAGTAATAAGTAGGTTAAGAAAAATATTGGGAGCTAAAATGTGAAATCCATAAAAATTCGTGTTGTTGTTATTGGACATGCATGCTTTAAACGTTCACAACAATTCCTAACTAATCTATTACCCATGATAATTGGTTTATCTTAACCGTCTCTTGCATAAATTCACTTCTGTCAACCAATGGTTACACAAACAATAACATTTTTATTACATTTTTTTTTCTATTTGAAAGTATTAATTCCATGAAATAAAATTAGGAATCTTATCTGGTGATTCAGTAACCCCTCTTAGATTTTGAGTAACCTCAAATTGTAGCCTCAAATATATATATATTTTTGGAACCAGGTAAATTGTTTCTGGAATCGCTCCAACTGGGATTCGAACTCCTGACCACTCGGGTCGCATGCATCTCTCTTAACCACTAGGCTAGAGGTCATCTGCAATATATATATATATATATATATATAATTATAATATATATATATATTATATTATATAATATTATATATATATTATTTATATATATATATGATATATATATATTATATATATATATAATTTGTTATATATGTATGTCTATAGGATTTATTTTAAGTTATTTTTAAAATTAGTTATAAGAATTTTAAATTATTTTTACATGAGGATATACATAATACACGTACGGTAATAGTTAATTATAATAATTTATTATTTTAATTATTAATTATTACATGATACACAAACGGCTTGGATGACTCGTTTTGAGTCATTTCTAAGCCGCATTATAATAGTAGAGATATGTATATCCCTCCAACATTAGGTCTACACCCGGACCATCTATGGAGAGCTCCACCTTAGGAGCAAATTTTTATAATCCTTCCAACCTTGTGTCCCTATTTTCTACCACCTTATGGAGCTACTCCACTTTAGGAGCCAACTTGATTTTGATTATACGAATTATGAACGTGCAGAAGAGTCTGTTCAAGCGTCGAATCTAGCAAAACTCATAACCTTAGCTTCGATACTACTTTGCTGGAATTTAGAGACGCTCGCAACGGATGTCAACGAACGTTGACCACCGAACCCACAAAGAAGACAAGAATTGTATATGCTATCCTAGACCAAACAAAGATCAAACATATGATATGTGGTGGCAATGGACACATGGAGAACTCTCAACCTTTATTTATCTTAGGGGTTGTTTGGTTCAGATGGGGTGACTTGAAAGTGGGGTGTTTTGAACAGAGTTGCAGCAACTCACTCGTCACTTTCACAGATCTGTTGTTTGGTTGGAAGTAGAGAGTGAGAGGAAAGTGAAGAATCTCTGGCCCCCAACAGTGTCTTGTCCCCTTCTAGAGTTACTTTCCACCTACATAAAAAAAAGTGGAGTAACTCTGGAAGAGGTCTCTGTTCCTCCTCACTTTTGCAGGTCAGTTGCTTGGGAGAAGTGGACTTCCCCCTTCCCTACTGCAGTTACCTCCTTCCTCCCACCAGCGATAGTTGAGGTAAATTTCTTTTCCTACGTGTGCTCGAGGCTGTGATGGTAAGCAAAAATTTGGGAATTTTTTTTCTTCCATTGATTCATGTTCAGATCTGGATGTACATTCCAGATCTAGAGATTTTTTTTGGGGTTTCATGTCACTTTTGTGTTACTACCAGATATACGAACATACTCTTTATTTAAAGGAAATTTTCTGGTTGAGGTCCACCTTTTGTCTACGTTGCAGACCAGATCTAGGGTTGTTTGGTTCAGATTAGAAAATAATAATTAATTTGTTTCTAGATCTGTTTGTTTTATTCTAGATCTAGGAAATTTTGGTTTCATCTACAAATTTTAACAGTAGAAAATAAAGTATATTGTTCATTTTATTTGCATGAGATTTGGTTTGCATTATTTGAAGAATTTTGGAAGATTCTCGTCCTGATACAGGTAACGAGGATTTATGATTCATTGTTTTTTATTTTTATGTAGATGGATTTGTCGAACCCAACGATTCATTACTTAATGCTGCAATTGCTAGTATAATAATTGTCATAACTATAATTATGACTCTAAATATGGCAATTACAATATACGTCGATTCCCTTGTCCCAAGAATACAATTTCTTAAGAAGAAGATACAAAAATATAAATGTGAATGCAAATAAAAATCCAACCCCTTAAGAGATGCTTCTCACCTAGCAATGATTATATTGTCCTATAGTGACGATCTCGACCTGATAGAGCCGAGAACTCTTTGATCATAATCCTTTTTCTTACTTGGAAGTACAAGGTCTACAAGAACATGGATCTCTCCCAGAAGTGGTGGTTTTTTTTCCTGAGAAAATACATGATAAATCTCCCATAGTCTCCTATACGTAGGGGTTACGAAATCTTAATTTAAGGGATATTTAGTTTTAGCGTCTCACACATACATGGATATTAGAATTTGAGTTTCAAAATTGACAAATGTTAGAGTTTGAATTTCGAAATTATTATTCATATAGGCTTATGTACAGTAATTTCGAGACTCATATTATAACATCGATCAATTTTGAAATTCTTATATATATGTGAGATCGTAAAACTGAATGACCGTTGATTAGAAATCTAATTGTATTGGATCTCAAGTTAGCGGGAAAAAATTTCTTTATTGGACATCCCCTTTGACTATTGTGGGTCCCACATAAAATTAGATTGGATTTCCAAGAGAAAACAATGTCACTTTGTGGTTGTGGATTGCTGGCAAGTAAAAAGAACTCATATCTTAACAATAAGTAATTTTGGAAATTTTAAATAAAAAACAAAACATGTGGTTTCCATGTCAAAACCAGCCTAGTTTCAAGGGACTGATATATAAAAGGGCTATTTTTGTTTATCCACCAAAACTAGGTATTCGTTCACCCTTCAACAAACTATTAACACGGGTCAAATACTTTAGTTTTTAAATGTTTACAAAATCACTTCCAAAAATTTATATTGAATGAATTTAACACTCGTTAAAAAAAATTTTGAGGGTGAACAAACATTTTAGTTTTGATGGATGAACAAAAATGGACTCACAGGTCAAAACTAAAGGAACACTATTTTGCTAACATCATGATGGTGACAGCTGTTGATAATGTTAACTCTTAAGAAAAAACACTTGAACAAAGCGTTAGAGAATAGAGAGAAATCGAACTCGAGTGGCTCTTATAGTTACCGAGGAGAGATATAAGACTTTAGTTGGGTGGCGGAGGATCAGTGGATCGAACCACGAAGACGTATTATTACTAGCTGGGAGGCAGTGGCTCCAACTGGCGTGCATAAAGTAACAGAGAGAGAAAAAAGAAAGAAAGAAAGAAAAGGTAATAAACCTTTTCCTTATTGTCTTTCTCCAATCCATGTAACGTAACCTTCTCCCTTAGAATTAAATTATAAAGAATATTATGAACTGCTTCTATGTAACAACTGTTTTCAATTATTAATGTTAAAGTTGACATAACAGGTGACATGACAAATTTTAACCCAAAAATTAATTACCCAATTCTTTTTTAATGTTAATGTTAATGTCAATATTAATATTAATGTTAAAGTTAATCTTAATGTTAATTATCATGTTAATTAAATGTTAATTTAATATTAATATTAATTTAATATTAAATTTTGTCATGTCAGCTGTCATGTCAGCAACTATGCCTATGCCACATAATAGAAAATGTTATCATCCAAATTTTTTAGGAGCCAAATAACATTTTTGACTGTTTTTACATAGCTTAATTAGACCATGATTGAGAAGAAGAAGGAAGAAATGCAAAGCATTAATGTGGATTTATAAAGGTTACTTATAAAGGCACTTCATTTTTTTATCAGGGCTAGTCCGGATTGGGGCTAGTCCAGATTTTTTTGGATTTTACTCAGGACATCCCATTTTTTTGATTTAGGGATTTCCCAAAGTGAAATTCCCCCAAACCCAAATTTTTTCTCTCATTTGCAAAAATTTTTCTCTCTCTCTTCCTAAACCCTAACTCCTCTCTTCTTCTTCTTCCTCTTCTCCTCCACCATTTCTCCATCCCCAAGCAAGAAGTTAATTTAAAAATACCTAGAAATTTTTTCCCCCTAGAAATTTTCTCTTCTTCCTCTTCTCTTCCAAATTTTCTTCTCAAGAAGATCGATGGCACTCAAATTCTTTCTCTATTTGTTTCCAGAACCCTAGAAATTAAATTGAAAAATTCAAGCATCCATTACATTATTTATTTCAATTGTCTGTAGCCCATTTGAATTAAACTACATTCGGAGTGGAAAATTACCCATTTAAATTAAACACAAGTATGCGAACGAGAAAACTCTGCGTCGACAAGGACTGTCCAATTTTCTGGCAGTCCTACAAACCGAATGGACTGCCAGAAAACTGGACAGTCCTAAGTCACAGCATGTGAAACAAAGGACTGTCAATTTTTCTGGCAGTCCTTACTGTATGTAGGACTGTCCAGTTTTCTGGCAGTCCTGAATACAGTAAGGACTGCCAGAAAAATGGGCAGTCCTTTGTTTCACATGCTGTGACTTAGGACTGTTCAGTTTTCTGACAGTCCATTCGGTTTGTAGGACAGCCAGAAAATTGGACAGTCCTTGAGGAAGAAGAAGAGGAAAAAAATAGAAAAAAGTGACTTTTATACCAAAGAGTGGAATAGTCCTGATCAATTTTTTCAATGACAAACTTGTAAATAATACAAAGTTTAAAATGGGCTAGTCCTCATCAAAAAAAAGTGAAGTAGCTTTATAACAAACCTTTATAAATTGCACTGGTTTCTTTGAAGAATTGGCAACACAATTTTGATGGATGACAATTGACAAACAGAACAAGCACTACGCATCCGCGCCTCCTTTTTCAGCAATATCATTGTGTGCTTGCTCCATGGCGAACTGAATCAAGAGTGTCATGTTTTCGTAGGAAGAACCTCCCTCTGCCATAGCTTTGTATGCCTTCTCTCCGAGCTCCCTAGCCCTCGTCCTCCTCCCATCTCCTTCCTCCCTCCGTCCATCAGTGACGCTATCGCGCTCTCGATAGCACCCCTCCCCACCTCCACCCTGTCCTCCTCAGGAAGGAACACCGGTACTCTGATCCCAACACCGACGCCGATCCTTAGAACTTCAACCACGAGCCTCTCGTTGAGGAACTGGTCGACGAAGTGCGGCCACGTTATCATCGGCACTCCAGACGATATCGCCTCCAGAATCGAATTCCAGCCGCAGTGCGTCACGAACCCCCCCACCGCCCGGTGCGACAGTATCACCACCTGCGGCGCCCACCCGGTGATTACCAGGCTCCTCGCCCTCGTCCTCTCCTCGAACCCTTCCGACATCCATTTCTCCACCTCTGCGCACTTCTCCGCCTCCTTGACCACCCAGACGAACGGCCGTCCGGATGCCTCCAGCGCGCAGCCCACCTCGATCAGCTGCAGAGGCCGCATTTTGACGATGCTGCCGAAGCTGACGAAGAGAACTGACCTCGGCTCCATTGAGTCCAGCCAGCGCAATATCTGATGCTCCTCTACGGAGGCCTTGTCCCCCCTTGTGGCCTTGCTCTTGGCATCCTTGTTGTAGAGGGACAACGGTCCGATGGGCAGCACCATTTTCTTTGTCGACTCGATGTAGAGAGCAATGTGCTCGGACTCCAATTCTTGGAAGGTGTTTATCAACACTCCGGCCGCCGCTTCCTCCGCCTCCATCACTCTCTCCTGCATCTCTTTCCACTCGAAAAACCAGCCCGGCGCCTGCGCTCTGGTGATCTCGATCCTCTGCGGCAGCCCGGGCACGACGACGCTCTCGTGCTCGTCTGCGACGCTCTCGTAGACCTTGCTTCGGTGGATATTCCGGGAGCTGAGGAGGAAGAAGCAGGACGGGCCATGGAACACGAGCCGCGCTAGCTTCAGCTCCCGAGCGACCTCCGACGTCCACCAGTTGCAGTAGTCGGCGATCATGCAGCTCGCCCTGGGTTTTGCTTGCTCGAGATAGAGCTTGAGCGGCCCCCGAAGCATGCTTATGGCTTCGAACAAGGGCTTATAGAAATTTACCGAAGGGAGGAGATCGAAGCTCTCGCAGCCCTCCGGCACGCCGGTTTCCTCGCAGGGGAGCTTGAACTCGACGAACCGGATCGGGAGGCCTGCGTCGCTTGCGCCGTCTATTACGGGCTTGATGCGGGCGGCATTGACAGGGGTGGTGACGAAGCTCACGGTGGCGCCGCGGCTAGCGAGGAGGCGCGCCATGTCGACCATGGGGATCATATGGCCTTGGGCCATCAAGGGGACTAAAACGAAGTGAGGCTTTGCACCATTAAAGTTATCCATGGTGGTGGGCTTAGCTGATAAAGTTTGATCTCCTTCCAATAATTGGAAGTGGGTGCAGTAAGAAGAAGCGCTAGTTGTTGTTTCCTACTAGCTGCAAGATCAATAACCTTATCATCAGCAACATCTCTCACTGGTGGATGACGCATGCAGCAAGTTGTCCACACGCTACATTCATGTGGAACTTTCTTCATCCTCCTAATTACCCAGTGGTTGCTGATCTTTGTGGAATGTTGGTTTAAAATTCTTACTGCTGTTTGATAAATATGTCTTGGCTTGGCTTTGCAAAAGTTCTCCCTCCTTAAGAAAAAATGAAAATTACTGGAAGAAAATTCAAAACTTGAGGTATCCGAACTTGTTACCAAGTATTTTCTGCCAGATAAGCAACCATTATCTGGCCTCACATTGTTGATACAAGATTTTCGTCCATGATTGTTCAACCAAATGGTTGAGACTTTGGCGCAGGGCAGAGTGGTCTCTTGGGTTCGAAGTCCAGGGGTGACTTATGAGGGCAGTTTTACCGTTCCAACTGCTGGATTTTAAATCCAGAATCTTTCTTTCTACTACCAAAGGTCTCAACCATTTGATTGATCAACCTTCTAAAACGGAAGGTGTTTCATAGATAAAAGTAAACTTAGGATCAAGGACGAAACCAGAAATTCGAATTTGGATAAACTGGAGTACACTAGGGTGGGTTAAGTGTAGACTTACTCATAAAAAATCCATTTTTTTAATATATATATGAAAGAGAGGAAACTGTTAATCACTATAGTTTCTAATAAAAGTGTTGTTAAAAGTTATAAGAGCAAACCGTTAAAGACCAAAATTTAATATACATTTTTTATTTATAAATTTATGTTAAAATAATATTATATGTTATTACAGCTTCCGTTATGCCAATAAAAGTGAATTATCAACAATGTACATGTTTTACATGCTTTCAATACATTCGCTAGATATGAACTGTTAATCGACCCTATTCCCTATAATAGAAAGATCATCTTAATAAATGCTTGTTCACATGACTAGAAGTGTTGGTTTATGAGAGTGGGCTAGTTCTCCTCAATAGTACACGGCAATGTACTAACCCACGTTTCTGTGGACCTTTTTTTACAGGTGATTGATATTTGCATTACGCAGAGATTGGTTTGTTCAGTTCTAAGGCATCGAATATTTGATGGGCATGTATAAGCTCTCCTTGTAAAAGGTGATGTGTCTTCTGTTATAAAGGACATAATGTATTGAATACTGTAATTCTGTTGTACCAGTGAGTTGTAAGCCGAGTCAACAAGTCTAATGTAAGCCAAATTGGCATAAATATGATGGCCTTTAAGAGCCTTTGTAATTTGATGCAATTTTTGTATTCCGCTACTATGATCAATAAATAGATTCTTTTATATATTATATTATGACTTCGATTTATCTGTTTGTTCTGCTGAATTCATTTGTTTTTTCATCCATTACTATTTGTACACCATTTTTGTCTTGTATAAGTGTAATTTAGACTTGTACGTCATTATGTCTGTGGCAACTTATCGGTTCTACGAAACTGAGACGTGACACTGATATGTCGTTGATGACCCACAGCTCTCCTTTAACTGTGCGAATGGAGTTGCACTCATCTCGGATTGATTTTGATGCACACCTTGATCTCCTCCATAGTTTCGAACTGTTGAAACTAATGTCGCTCCATGAAGCTTTGACAAACCATCCGTCACCAAAATTGGATCCGTAAAACAACCCTCTTCTGGAGACTGACCAACTGCCGTGGAATCGACAGATTGACCCTCAATTTTTGAATCATCATCATTCGTTGTCATGACAAATCGAATCATCTCTATCCCTCGAATCATCCCTCGAATCATCTACAAACTCCTGTCGAACATCCCTCGAGCTTTCTGTTGGTGCTTTCTTTACATGGAGAGAGCTTGCTCTCAACATGCCTTATAAATTTTAGTCCCACATCGAAAATGCACCATGAGTTATCTCAACATATATACTTGGGTGTGTTGTTGAGAGATGCACATGGGGTGGTGACCCTAAGGAGGGAACCATGTGGGTGATTTTACTAGGAGGTAAGAATAAGGCTCCAAGGATTAAGCATTAATGCTTTTGTCATTCTCTTGGATTAATTTCCATTTGGAGCTAAGCCCCAAAGGGGCTTAGCGACTCGGACTCGGACTCGGGCTCGGGCTCATGAGACGTAATGTGGCATTTTGTTGGCGCACTTAGCACGTCAGCAGTCATGCGGCTCATATACGGCCATGCGATCTTATGCGGCATGCGGCTTATATGCGGTCTCATGCGGCTCATGCGGCCATGCGGCTCATGCGGCTCATGCGGCCATACGGCCATACGGCTCATGCGGCTCATGCGGCTCATGTGGTCCATGCGGCCCATGAGGCTCATGCGGCCAGACTGCTGCTGCTGCCGCATGGAGGGCTCCGCTGACAGTGCAGATTACAAGTCAGTTATGATAAGGCTGAATCAATGCGATTAATTCAGATCCTATCTTCGTGGGATTTGAATTAATTTTGTTTCTATCTTTGTGGGATTTGAATTAATCTCGTTGCTATCTTTTAGGGATTTGATTCAATCTTTCTATATCTGAATTGGCGGCTAGGGTTTCCACCCTCTCTCTATAAATACTCTCTTCTGGCCTCCTTTGTGGTTACTACGAAAAATAGAAGTCAGAAAAGGAGAAAGAGAGAGAGAGCTGCTGCCGCCATTGCAAGTCCATCCGAGGAGTCAGAACAGAGGTGACTTCGAGCGTTCCACAAGTTCTTCAAACTTGCTGGTTCCTGGAAGCAGATCGTGTGGGGCAAATCTTGCTTTGAGCAACGGTGTTTTGACACCCCAGCATTGTTCTTCTTCTAATCTCTCTCTAGATTATTGTAACTCGTTCTGTCCCAATTGCAACACGTTTGCAAGAAAGAACGAGAGATCTTCTCTTCTTTATTTTTCTCCTCTATATTGTAATCAGATATTTGGTCTTTGTATCATCGTAGATCTCTGTTGCATCTGTTTTACCATCTTTGATCAAGCCCCGGGACTAACAATCTCAAAGCAAGATCCGTGTGTAGATGGAAAACATTAATGCTTCACTCCTCCAATCAGACTTCTGCAAGTTGGAAAAATTCGATGGAGAGCACTATCAAGTCTGGAAGAGAAAGGTTTACCTAACTCTTCAACTAAAAGACGTTGATCATGTTCTGTTGGAGGAAGAACCCTCTGTTTCAGACACTAGATCTACTGCCGCAATCAACGCGGCTACCAGACTCCAGGCCAAGTGGAGAAGGGAAAATAGCATCTGCAGGCTTCTCATCCTGAATGCTATGGAGGACTCCCTGGCAGAATCCTACTCGAAGAAGTAACTTGCCAGAGATATGGGAGTCTGTGGAAACACTGTATGAAGAAGACAAGAACAGAAGCAAAATGTTTGTGGTTGAAAAATATCACAAATTGCTCTTTGAGGACGAAAAGTCCATGCTGCCACAGGTAAAGGAATTTCTGAAGCTGCGTCAGAAACTGGAAGATGAAGAGATGCCCCTTCCCGACAAGTTTGTCGTCGGAGGGATCGTCTCAAAACTTCCTGCTGGATGGAGTACCTTCTATGCAAGGATGCACAAAAAGAAGCTAGATATTAGCTTGGGAGATCTACTTCAAGAGATCCATGTTGAGGACGAGATGCGTTCCCAACAGAAGGTGGACACTCTGTCAAAACAGTTGGCTAAAGCCAATCTTGTGCAGACGAGAGATCCCAAGGGAAAGCAGGCGGCTTCTCATCCCAAGAAGAAGGACTTCACTAATCTAAAAGTGAAGGGTCCTTCTTTCAAGCAACAGAAGACTAAGTCCCACGTGACTTGTTACAATTGTGGCAAGAAAGGCCACTACAAGAGTGAATACAGATCTAAGCCTAAACAATCAGAGAAAGGTGAGCCTAATAAGGTTTCATTGGTTTCTAACATTGTTGCTATGATCGGACAGGTCACAACTGTGGGGGTTGACTCTGACTGGTGGATAGACACTGGAGCGATTGCCATGTCTGTTCTGGCAAGAAATGGTTCGTCACGTACCAGCCGATATCTGAGAAGGTTGTCATGGCGAACCAGGCCCAAGCTGAAGTTCTGGGAATCGGGACCGTGGAACTGAAACTCACTTCTGGGAACACTCTGACGCTTTAAGGTGTGAAGCATGTTCCGGCGATTGCCAAGAACCTGATCTCTGGGAGCCTGCTCTGCAACGTAGGCTTGAGGATGGACATCAATGCTGGTCAAATGGTGATGTCCAAGAAGGGAACATACTTCGGGAAGGCTTATCAAACCGAAGGAATGTTTAAAATTCAGCTTGTCAACCAGTTTGATGACATTAATGCAGTTGCATTTTCTGATTATTCTCTTGAGTTGTGGCATAATAGATTAGGACATGTTCATTGTAAAAGAATTAACAAAATGTCTAGTCTAGGACTTATCTCCAAATATGGGGGTAAGGTGGAGAAGTGTGAAGTGTGTGCTCAGACGAAGATCACAAGGAAACCCTTTCATCGGGTCAATCGAAGCACAGATCTTCTGGAGTTGGTGCACTCCGATATCTGTGACTTCAAACATTTCTCCACGAAGGCCGGAATGAAGTATTTTATAACCTTCATCGACGACTTCTCAAAATATGCGTTTGTCTACTTGCTCAAGTCTAAAGATGAAGCTTTCGAGAAGTTCAGAGAGTTCAGGGCCGAAGCTGAACGGCAGACTGGACAACAACTCAAGAGGTTGAGAAGTGATTGAGGTGGGGAGTACAGGTCTCATGAATTCGCATTATTCTGCAAAGAACATGGAATCATATGCGAGACTACTGCTCCATATTCTCCTCAATCCAATGGAGTAGCGGAGAGGAAGAACAGAACGTTGACAGAAATGATGAACTCAATGCTGCTAACCGCGGGTCTTCCTAAATGCTACTGGGGAGAAGCTGCATTAACGGCTACTTTTATTCTAAATAGAGTGCCGTATGCAACTTCAGACGTAACTCCTCATGAACTCTGGTTCAAAGTCAGACCAAACTTGAATGTCATTCGAGTGGGGGTGTCTGGCGTATGTGAAGCTCCCAGATCTGAAGACTCAGAAGCTAGGGACAAGGACTACGAAGGCGATCTTCTTGGGGTATGCCGAGAAGAGTGATGCTCGAAGATTTCTTGATATTGAGTCAAATCATATCATCGAATCTCGCGATGCTGAATACTTTGAAGACAAGTTTGCAAAAGACAAAAACATTGTTCTTTCGGACATTCCGAAAAATGATGTAGGTGCAAATGAGACTGAAATCTCATATGAGCCAGTAGTCTAAGAAGAAGCTGTTGTTGATGAAACGACTCTTGTACCAGAACTTGCAGAGCCGTCAGCCAAGCGAGCGAGGAGATCGAAAGACTTCGGAGATGACTTTGTCACCTATCATGTGGAAGCAGATCCGCTTACCTATGATGAGGCGATGAAGACCAGAGATGCTATCTTCTGGAAGGAGGCAGTGAATGACGAGTTTAACTCTATCACCTCCAATAAACATGGGTGTTGGTAGATCTACCTGAAAGAGAAAAGCCCATCGGATGTAAATGGATCTTCAAGAAGAAGATGAAGGCAGATGGAACTATTGACAAGTTCAAGGCCAGGCTGGTAGCCAAGGGCTTTTCTCAGAAACAGGGGATAGACTACTTTGACACGTACGCTCCAGTAGCTCGGATGACCACCATCAGGATGTTAATCGCTCTTGCAGCTATATATAAGTTGGTGATATATCAGATGGATGTAAAGACAACATTCCTGAATGGAGAGCTGACCGAAGAGATTTACATGCAACAGCTAGATGGATTTGTCGTTAAAGGTCTTGAAGACAAAGTCTGCAAGTTGGTGAAATCATTGTATGGTTTGAAGCAAGCTCCCAAGATGTGGCATGAGAAGTTTGACAAAGTTATTAGGTCAAACGGCTACAGAGTCAGCGAGACGGACAAATGTGTTTACACAAAGTTCGCTGATGGAAGAGGAGTCATCGTTTTTCTATACGTGGACGACATGCTAATCCTAGGTACGGATATATGCTGTGTCACAGAGACAAAGAAGTTCCTCTCAACCAAGTTCAGTATGAAGGACTTGGGGGATACAGATGTCATATTGGGCATAAAGATCATCCGGACAGACACTGGAGTAGCGCTGTCACAATCTCACTATATTGAGAAGATGCTCACATGCTATGGGTATAAGGATCTTCCAGGGATAGATACGCCATACAGGTGTGATCAGAAGCTGAAGCCAAATTCAAGGGAAAGCGTCAGGCAGCTGGAGTATTCTAGCGTTATCGGAAGTTTGATGTACGCAACCACTGCCACAAGGCCTGATATAGCTTTCGTCGTGGGAATGCTGAGTCGGTTCACAAGCAACCCAGGGGTTGAGCACTGGAAAGCTGTGAAGCGGGTGATAAGATATCTCAAGAAGACTCAGACATATGCACTGCACTACAACGGGTATCCGACAGTAGTGGAAGGCTTCAGTGATGCTAGCTGGTGTTCAGAGGTGGAAAACGGGAGATCCAAAGGTGGATATGTCTTTTCCTTGGGTGGAGCTGCTATATCATGGAAGTCGAAGAAGCAGACTATACTCTCTCGTTCCTCCATGGAATCTGAATTCTATGCACTTAAAACTGCAGCAGATGAAACAGAATGGCTTCGGAAGCTCATGTATGATCTTCCAGTGGTTGGGGCTCAGATACCGGCAATACCGATATACTGTGACAACCAGGCGACTGCGGCGGTGGCATCTAATGACCTCTTCAACGGGAAGAAGAGGACTATGCGGTTGAAGCACAGGGCAGTACACGATCTTATCAAAAGAGGTGTAATTGCAGAGTGGTTGATGTTCGGAGTCAGGAGAACCTGACAGATCCATTCACAAAGGGCCTCAAGCGCCAGTTGGTCGATGACACAGCTTATAAAATGGGCTTAAAGGCATTCTGATAGTGTGTCTTTGTAATCCTACCATAAAGTTTTATGCTATTAGTTCAAAGAGAAATCTACTAGGCATCTAACTTTTGGTTCAAAGGAGGATCCCTGACTGGAAAACTATCAGGTAACAGTGGATACTTGTTCTCTGGAACATGGAAGGGATACGGACCCATAACCACTGTTGTCTACTATGTATTTTCTGCGAAAAAAATAGATCCTGTGGAAGGTTAGCTTAAACGCCTTAATGAGTTCTCAGGCAGAGTGAATGCCTGGTGTGCTTTACAGGAAGCACGGGAGAGCAGCACTACAAGGAGTGAAACTCCATGCTACAGTGGGGTGACTCCACCATGAGGTTCCCAGGTAGGGGTAATGCCTCGGCTTTGCAAGCCAAGTCATAGCGGCATAGCACCGCAAATAGGCAGGTAGCCTAATACTGTAGGACGTAATTAAAGAGTTGTAGACAGCACTACAAAGGGGAGGATGGCCCCATGTTACAGTGGCATGACACCACGATGAGGTACCCAGGTAGGGGTAAAGCCTCGGCATTGCAAGCCATGTCGTTGCGGCGTAACACCGCAAGGAAGCCTTAGGCTTCATGCTGAGTAGATTGGCACTACAAAGAGGCTGAGACCTCATGATACAGTAGTATGACACTACGATGAGGTTCCTAGGTAGGGGTAATACCTCGGCTTCAGGTCATGTCATAGCGGCGTAGCACCGCAAGGAAGCACAAGGCTTCATGCCATATCTCTTTAATAAATAACTCACCTATAGTGTATGAAAAGAGATATCAGGCCGTCTCTTGAGGGTAAACTTGTAGACGCCCAAAATTATACACTAAAACCAGGCTGGCACAGGGCCTTTAATGTGCAGCCAGAAGCACACGTAACTGCACTTTGTGAGTGGGAAGAATTACAATTGTGGTGCAGAATTCAAGGCGTAGTCCATTCTTGTATCACATTGTTATTTAACCCATGCGGGAAGATTCAAGTCGTCAGCGACATCTATTCTAATGCAAAATGGACAGTTACTGTGGGGAACGCTCAACCCTGGACACATATATATGTTGTGATATATGGGAGATTGTTGGTGCTTTTTTTACATGGAGAGAGCTAGCTCTCAACATGCCTTGTAAAATTTTAGTCCCACATCGAAAATGCACCATGAGTTATCTCAACATATATACTTGGGTGTGTTGTTGAGAGATGCACATGGGGTGGTGACCCTAAGGAGGGAACCATGTGGGTGATTTTACTAGGAGGTAAGAATAAGGCTCCAAGGATTTTACGGCCTGAATTGTAAACACTGATGGAGCATCCACTATTATCAGATCCTTCATAAAACCAAGATGAAACTCTCACCTTGGATCAATTATTTCGAATAGTTTGCTATGGTACTTGGAACCAAGAACCTGAAATTTAGAGGTTTTTGAGAAACCAGGGTAAGTTTCTAGAAAAGAGCAGTGGTGCTAGAAACTCAAAATTGAAAAGAACTTTTTTTTGTGGTTTCTGAACCTCTGAAGTAAAAAAAAAAGAACAAGAGCTAACAACACATGAGAAGCCAGGGTAAGTTTCTAGCCAAGAGCATCGGTGCCAGAATACTCAAAATTTAAAAGAATTTTTTTATAGTTTCTGTTTCTTAACCTCTGAAGTAAAAAGGAACAAGAGTTAACAACAAATGAATATGTGTTTAACTTACATGGATCTTGGAAGTAGTTTTAGGATCTAGAAATGACTTTACGGAGTTCCACAACAAATAAACCCTGGCCAGCATTAATGATGAACATCCGGTTTAATGTCTGCAGTGCATCGTTTAGATATCACACCGTCAATTTATAAGACAAACCCAAATCACATACCTCTATATAATCTATAAATATAAAGGACTACTAATATCGTTTACAAACCTCTGGATAATTGTTATTGTCGATTTTCTGCAACTGCTAATAATTCAGGTGCTGCTCTGCCTTGCTGAAGTTTTTCATGCCCTATTAAACAAACAATTTACTAAAAAGAAGAATATATCTACGGACTTCACATTTGAATATTACGCCTTGGACATCCAGAATAGTTGTACTTGAATCAATGTGTTTTTTTGCTGCAATTGAGAAAGCCGGGAACTTAAGTAAAAAGCTCCTTTCAAACTCCTTGACGTGATATCTTACATAGCGGTCCATGGTTGTCACTTGCATGAGTTTGCTAGGCTAGCAACTTTGTCTTAGTGTCTTTTGTTTTTGCTAATCTGCACTCCAGATACCATGGATAATTGACAAGGATATACCAAAAAGAAAACGATATGATGTATGAAGTTTTGGTTAGATGAATGCATGACACTCTGCTTCAATGTGAAACCAATAACCACACCGACCGCAACCGCAAAGCTGATTGCGCAAAGCTGATTCAGTATTGCGTCTAACATTTGATTGCAACAGTTTGTAGTTTTTGATTGGGGTCTCACCTGGATAAATTGATTACGATGGTTATCAAGATGCAATAATAAAAATGCATGAAAACTTTTGAATAAACATATATATGGGTTACCTGACCATATTCATTAAATCCATGATAAAGTAAAATTCATCATCCAATGTCCAGGATGTTACCTGAATGTTAATGTAATCCTATGTTGTCAATATATTCACGTCAAATATTCACGCAACTTAGACAAGCTATAAATAAGAGGAACATGATATTCTCATATCATCAACGCACTCCATAACTTTAGTTCGAAGGAAAACAATTAAGTCCAATAAATTCCATTCTAACTAAAAATTAATTAGGGGGTTATCTATGAATATTCTACTTATATATGGACTTACCATTCATAATGCTATGATATCGGAATAGATTATTAAAAATAACTCATGGACGAACTGAATTACCTGTTATCTTCACCTCTTCCAAAAAAATTGCAGAGCACAAGATAGCCTAGTAAATTTGAGAGCAAAAGAACAGAGTCCATGAAGTTAGTTCTCAACAAGCAAAATAGAGGAATAAATTACATAGTAAGATGGCATATAATCTCCTCTGAGCGGTCACAAGAGCAAGGGTGCATTATATTCTGTAAGAGTTAGCGAATTTCTTTCTATCTACTGACAAGATCAAGAATTATGTTTTATTATGTTGTACTAATTCTTTTTCCAAAATAACTGTGACTGCCACAAAGACCATCTTTTATTTTCCTTGCGACGACAATACAAAAAATTCTTAAGAATAAGGCATATAAGGAAGAACCTAGGGTGATGCATATGGAAGACATTATATGGAATTGGATGAGCTG
>JANAVB010004527.1:0-22903 GCA_029216955.1 Iris pallida | reverse complement strand
GGATCGTAGGGAGGATTGGCCTGTCGCCATCAACACTAGTAGCTAATTCTGCAACTCTGGATCACCCGTCGAAGGGTCATGGGCTCCGAATTCTCAACTAGGACTTCAACGTCGTCCGCAGCGTCGACTTCGTCCGCCCAGGATCTGACCTCTCCTTCTTCTACTTCGGCTGAGAGCAGTAGGTGAAGGGGGATGGAAGGAGTCACTCGGGGGGAGGGATGTAAAGTTGGAGAAGATACCAATTGTAGCTGGTAACAGGTGAAGAAATGGCTGCGGGAGAATTAAAGTTCTCAGTAGGAAGTACCTCATTGGGAGGCGCACCCTGAGAGGGTTAACCTGCTGATCTGTCGGAGGCGGTGGGGCATTAAATGGAGGGTCAATCAATACATGACCCTGATTGGATGTTTCCTTGCTCAAAGTGCGTGGGACCCACAGACTTGGGGGCAGGATCAATGAGAAGTTCTTTTGTTTCTGTTGGGAAGGATGAACCACAGTAGTTGCATTAACTTTACAGAGATCTAGTATGTCCTTGGTGTTTGCACAGAGAGCAGAATCTAGGGATGGTTTCATATTCAATCTTCTGAACAAAAGTAGTCCATGAGGGAGATTAATACGAACAAACGGGGGAAGCTATTTGCTCGCATCCACTTCAACGAAGACACGAGCGGTACTAGGTCGTGTAAAATCTTCTGTAGCTTTATCCAGCTTGAGGGGGGTACCAATACCCATAACTATAGAAAAGAGAGCATTCTTAGCAAAAAGCTGATGAGGAAGACCAGGTAAAGATACCCATGTAGGAGCCAATGGGGACTCATGAGCCGCATTGAAATCTTTAGACCAACGAAAACCCGCATCGGAGCCTTAGCAACATACCAGATCTCTCTGCCCTAAGGCGTAAGAAATCAATCTCGAGAGAAGGCCGAATAATGATAGTTTAGGGTCGATCACCCCACCTGCACCTCACCAGCGAACTGAAAGCCCATGAAGCACTTTCGGATCACATCGATGGGTGGCCGGGCGTGGGAAAACTTCCCAATCAAAGCGAATCTGAATGGTTGGATCAGGATCTGCTCATCTTCTTCGAAGAAGGAGATGACAGGAACCCCTTAGAAAAAGAGGGAGTTTTAACAGAGATCGATGGGGTCGTCGGGGCCGACCCACCACCTCCGTAAAGGTTTTCGTCGCCATGAACCGTCAAGGCAGTGACACGATGGTCGAGTGATCCGGTCGCGAGGAGGACACCGGCCCGGCCAGAGGCCAAGCCGGAATCGGTGGATTAGGGTTCTAGGCGCGGCGCTCTCTCAAGGAAGAGAGAGAGAGGGAGTTTATATATATATATATATATATAATATATATATATATAATATATATAGATATTATATATATATATAATATATGTATATACTAATATTATATGTATATAGTATATACTAAAAAAATAAAAATATATATATATATATATATATATACTAATATATATAAATAAAATTTATATATAATATTATATATATATAAATATATATAATATATATATATATATATTTATATATATATATATTTAGATATATTATATATATTATATATATTTATATTATATATATAATATTATATATATTATAATATATATATAATATATATATATTTTTATTTTTTTTTATATATATATATATATATATATATATATTATATATATATATATATAATTTATATTATATATATAATTTATATTTTTTTTATATTATATATATATATATATATATATTATATAATATATATATGTAATATATATATATATATAGTATATATATATATATATATATATATGTATATATATATATATATATATATATATATATATATATATATATATATATATATATATAAAATATATATATATATATATATATATATATACATGTATTTGTAATAAGCCAAAGCAGCCCAGTCAGCGCGGCCTAAATCCCAGCTCGGGCCAAGCCCATCGAATTCCAGCCCAGCCCAGGGTTTGAATTGACTGAGCTTTGACCAAGCACACCTATTCAGTTTGTGATTGTTATGGAAATAGCTAGGCCTGAACTGACGTGCCTAGAATCTAAGTTCAAGCTTGTGCTCTTGGCTCACAATAATAATTACAAGCCCGAGCTTGGGCCTTCCCTAACCCGAGCCCAACTAATTCCATCACAGACCGGCCCAAGCAATCCCATAACAGAGCCCGGCCTTCCCCACAACAGAAAAGTATGAATCCCGAACCCGACCCAATAAACTACTCAACCCAACAGCCTAGAGCTCAGCCCGGCCAAACAATTCCATCCCGAGCCCTGGGGAACTGAACACCCGAGCCTTTTCCCAACAGAACGAGACCCCAGCCCAATATCAGCTCATCAAATCCATCCAGCAGCAAACCGAACTTCCACCCCTGTTCGACCGAATCGACTGAACGTATATACGTGTATATATATCGATGAAAGGAGAATCTAAACCCTAACACCATACCTACCCAGCCCCCAGGTGCCGGCGCGCCTCCCTGGACCGTCGTGCGCAGTCGCCGGAGGCCGCAAGGATGGCAGCAGCGCTCAACAGAGCACGATGACACCAGCAGCAAGTGCAAGTTTGCGAAGGAATTTCGTGATCATCGTGCGTTCATTTTGCATCCCGTCTTCTCCGATACATTCCCAATATGTAAGGCTTTAAACCCCTTTAGATAGAATTAATTGTATTATGGTAAGATGCCCGGAGGTCGATTCGAAGTCGGCCCGAAAACTGTTCAAAATTGAACAGGATTAGAAACCCAAAACCCTAAGTTTGAAGGCGATTTCCTGCCAACCCATTGACTTACTAGAAATTGTAATTAAACAACTTTTTAGACAACATATACAGGATTACAACCCACTTGATAGACTCTGATTTCATAAGGTGTGTAGAAAATTATTCGATTCCGAAGTTTGGCGAGAAACTGTTTTTAAAATATTGAAAAACTAGAAAACTCATCTACACGACGTGCGTTCCGCCAAACCGGGCGACGTGGTCGCGAACCGAAGGCATTGAAAGGTGCATAACGGCTTCGTGGTCGTGTGGGCTTTGACGGAATTCAAATTGGTTGCGTGTGCGCGACGAATTTGATGCGTATCCGTCGAAGTTCACCGTATCGGCCTCTGTGCAAATTTCCTAATTACTTTATGCGCGTTCGTCAGATCGAGACGAAACTTGTGCCAATAGGACCGTATCATTTTTCTAGTCTTGTATGCCAAGTTTGGTCCGATTCTGAGACAGTTGATAAAATCGTCGTTTTGCGGGCCCCACGGTCCGACTCAACGAGTGATTTTATGCACGGCCTGCCGGAATCCAACTTTGGACATACGGTTGGGTTCATATCAGAAAACCGAATCCGTAGACATGTAGTTTGACGACTTTAGAGACCATTGACTCTGGCACGCTTTTCGGTGCAAAGCGGGTCCAATGACGGACATCGTTTTTGCCCAAAATTACCGTTTTGCCTCTGTGTCCAGAATTGGACTTAAGGACAGGCAATCCTAGCTAATTTGACTATTCTGAGAATGTTGGCACTGTCTGTTTCAGCTTTCGGAGACAGTTGTGATGATTTGGACGTTATGGCTTAGCAGTGGGCTAGATTGTTATTGGATCTGCGTGCAACCTCCAGGTAAGTATACCTTGCCTCCCTCTACAGTTTATTTACATGCATATTTATATTATTATACAGTTTTACTAGTTGATTATTTATACGTGATTTGTATATCATGCCTGCTAGTTTATATATAGCCTTGTTTATAATTAGCTTTGTAGTTCATATTGGATTGGTTTTCTCGTGTATCGTGATTGGGTCGTGTTGTGTCATCTCTTGTACTTGGACTGAGTCGCATCGTGTCATAGGACGAATAAGTCATATCGGAACTGCTGTACCTTGAAATTCTTGAAGCTAACCTGCGAGTCCACATTAGGGATGAGGGTTAGTAGTTAAGCTAACTTGCGAGCCCACACCAGGGGCAAGAGTTAGTAAGCTAACTGCGAGTCCACATTAGGGGCGAGGGTTAGTAGTTAAGCTAACTTGCGAGCTCACACCAGGGGCGAGAGTTAGTAAGCTAATCTGTGAGTCCACATTAGGGGCGAGGGTTAGTAGTTATATGTCAACACCTGCGAGTCCACACAAGAGACGAGGGTGATGCTAGCCTGCGAGTCCACACCAGGGACGAGGGTTAGTAGTATATGGTTCACACCTGCGATTCCACACTAGGGACGAGGGTGATGCTAGCCTGCGAATCCACACCATGGGCGAGGGCTAGTAGTTGTTCAAACCTGCGAGTTCACACTAGGGACGAGGGTTTGAGTATTCGATTGGTTATCCATTGACATTGTGATATCGTGTTCTCCTGTTCTTCTCCAGCAGTTCGTTTAGGCGTAGTGGTTCTTCCAGTCGTGTATAGTCGTATTTTTGTGCTGATTGGTCTTTTTTCGTTTATTTCCCGTATTTTTTTTATTGTATGATAAACTGCTAGATAGGCATATTTTTATGTATCTTGCTATGTCCCCTGAGGACCTGATGATCTCTTCAGGTTAGTTATTGCATGGAGTTAGTTAGCAGCTCTGGATGGCGGATGATTATGACACTTGTGGGGTCCGGATGTGATGATATTGTTTGCGGGATTCAGGTATTAATACCATATTTATTATCCAGTTCTTCCAGCTCGTGTTTCCCTTTCATCATTATGATATATCATATATATTGATTCAGTTTATAGACTCATGATTTTTTTTGGAGTCTAATCGGACATGCATGCTAGTGGGCTGCAGACCACGACCCATACTTGTTCCTTCTTGTTTATTATTCTTATTGTGGATTGAGATATAGTTTTGCCTTGCCTTGATGAGGTCCATTGCCATAGCCGTGACAGCGTTTACGTATTCGAGTTGGGTTGGAGTCCGCTTGATGCATAGCTGGCTTGCTCACGCTCTCGCGTCCGAAAAGCGGGTGCGGGTCGTGACAAGTTTTTTTGGTGGCCCATGCAGGTCAGAGCATATCGTACCGGTTACGTAATTGTACTGGTACGAGCCTGCGACAAAGACTAAACTTTAAAAATCTCAATCCACTCTGCCTTGAAAATTCTTCTAGAAATTCTCTACGTCCTTAAAAATTTCATATTTGCTCTCGATAATACTCCCTTGCTTTTTATACCGTTGAATCTCGTCCCTTCCTATTTCGGAGTGACGAACGGTCGTGCTATCTAGAATTCATTAGAAATCCTTAAAATTTAGTATAATATTACATGATTATTGAGTTTTGGTTATTTAAAGATATTAGGGAGTATAGATGCCATAAGCCCTAGATACCAGTTGGTAGAATTATTAGCAACGAGTTAGAAGATCATAAGACTTTAGTGACTGTATTTTGAGGAGTAGTGTGACCAAAGGTGGGTAGAAGTTCTCAAGTATTCGGAGTGATGAAATGACTAAAGAATATCACAAAATATTTCGAGAGATTAAATTTGAGGAGATTAAGGTAATAGTATACTTTGATTTTTTAAGAAATAGTTATGAATTAGAATTTCGAGGACGAAATTATTTTTAAGGTGGGTAGATTTGTAGCTCCCCTTCCCGAAATTTGTAATATTTTTTATTAATCATTTTATTTTTGAATGGTGATTTTTAGATTTTGTAAATAATTATTTAGTAAATTATTACGGTGAATGACTTTAGCCATGGTTGAGAGTTGGAGTACAAAATGACTAGGAAATATGGCACGGATAGTGCTGTAGCGTGCTTTGACTAGTGTTTAGCCATGGTAGGGGAATGCCAAGCCATAGGAGTGTCCTAACCAGGAAAACGAGGCCAAGTTGCGACTTAACCTCTCTAGAAGTTTAATTAGTTATTAATTAAGTTATTGACTTGCAGAAAACCCGGTTGTACTCAACTAGTCCGAGCTAGACTCGAACCGAGCCCAAGCCATGTAGACCCTTAGTGCGACCAAGACGGCCACATAGATATACTGCATGTATAAGGGTATTGTATTATAATGATCAATGCCTAATTATAAATAATGGTTAAATAAAATATATTATTTCTATTAAGGTTATAATTATACTTTTACGTATATTTGTTAATTTCGAACATGCTACGTTTCTTGAAATATCATTTAGGTTTATGGGACCCTGACTGGAACGGTATATGTAGGCATATATATTGTGTGTGTTTATTTGATTAAAGAAAATATAGTTATTAATCATTTTGTGTATATATTTAATTTGTGTTCTAAATAGTTAAATGGTTATTATTTATTAAGTGATATATATATATATATATATATATATATATATATATTATAAATAGGTCAATACATATATACATGTTATATGTATGCGTATATATAGCGTATATATATATATTATATAAAAAAAAAAAAAAAAAAAAAAAAAAAAAAAAAAAAATATATATATATATATATATATATATATATATATATATATATATATATATATATATATATATAAAATATATATATATATATATATATATATATATATATATATATATATAATATATATATATATATATTATATAGATATATATCCACAGGTATATATATATATATATATAAAATATATATATATATATAGATATATATATATATCCACAGGTATATATATATATATATATATATATATATATAGATATATATATATATAAAAATATATATATATATATATATATATATATATATATATATATATATATATATATATATATATATATATATATCCACAGGTATATATATATATATATATATATATATGTATTTGTATAAGCCAAAGCAGCCCAGTCAGCACGACCTAAATCCCAGCCCGGGCTCAAGCCCATCGAATTCCAGCCCAGCCCAGGGTTTGAATGGACTGAGCTTTGACCAAGCACACCTATTCAGTTTGTGATTATTATGGAAATAGCTAGGCTTGAACTGACGTGCCTAGAATCTAAGTTCAAGCTTGTGCTCTTGGCTCACAATAATAATTGCAAGCCCGAGCTTGGGCCTTCCCTAACCCGAGCCCAACTAATTCTATCACAGACCGGCCCAAGCAATCCCATAACAGAGCCCGGACTTCCCCATAACAGAAAAGTATGAATCCCGAACCAGACCCAATAAACTACTCAACCCAACAGCCTAGAGCTCAGCCCAGCCAAACAATTCCATCCCGAGCCCAGGGGAACTGAGAGCCGAACACCCGAGCCTTTTCCCAACAGAATGAGACCCCAGCCCAATATCAGCTCATCAAATCCATCCAGCAGCAAACCGAACTTCCACCCCTGTTCGACTAAACGTATATACGTGTATACATATCGACGAAAGGAGAATCAAAACCCTAACACCAGACCTACCGAGCCCCCAGGTGCCGGCGTGCCGCCCTGGACCGCCGCACGCAGTCGCCGGAGGCCGCGCGGATGGCGGCAGCGCTCAACGGAGCACGATGACACCAGCAGCAAGTGCAAGTTTGCGGAGGAATTTCATGATCATCGTGCGTTCGTTTTGCGTCCCGTCTTCTCCGGTATGTTCCCAATATATAAGGCTTTAAACCCCTTTAGATAGAATTAATTATATTGCGATAAGATGCCCGGGAGGTCGATTCGAAGTCATCCCGAAAACTGTTCAAAATTGAACAAGAATCGAAACCCAAAACCCTAAGTTTGAAGGCGATTTCCTGCCAACCCATTGACTTACTAGAAATTATAATTGAACAACTTTTTAGACAACATATAATCGATTACAACCCACTTGATAGACTCTGATTTCGTAAGGTGTGTAGGAAAATATTTGATTCCGAAGTTTGGGGAAAAATTGTTTTTAAAATATTAAAAAACTAGAAAACTCATCCATACGACGTGCGTCCCGCCAAACCGGGCAACGTGGTCGCGAACCGAAGGCTTTGGAAGGTGCGTAACGGCTTCATGGTCGTGTGGGCTTTGACGGAATTAAAATTGGTTGAGTGTGCGCGACGAATTTGATGCGTATTCGTCAAAGTTTACCGTATCGGCCTCTGTGCAAATTTCTCAATTACTTTGTGCACGTTTGTCAGATCGAGACAAAACTTACGCCAACAGGACCGTATCATTTTTCTGGTCCTGTATGCCAAGTTTGGTCCGATTTTGAGATAGTTGATAAAATCGTCGTTTTGCGGGCCCCATGGTCCGACTCAACGGGTGATTTTGTGCATGGCCTGCCGGAATCCAACTTTGGACATACGCTTGGGTTTGTAACGGAAAACCGGATCCGTAGACATATAGTTTGATGACTTTAGAGGCCATTGACTCTGGCACGCTTTTCGGTGCAAAGTGGGTCCAACGACGGACATCATTTTTGCCCAAAATTACCGTTTTACTCCTGTGTCTAGAATTGGACTTAAGGATAGGCAATCCTAGTTAATTTGACTATTCTGAGAATGTTGGCACTGTCTGTTTCAGCTTTCGGAGACAGTTGTGATAATTTGGACGTTATGGCTTAGCAGTAGGCTAGATTGTTATTGGATCTGCGTGCAACCTCCAGGCAAGTATAACTTGCCTCCCTCTACAGTTTATTTACATACATATTTATATTATTATACAGTTTTACTAGTTGATTATTTATACGTGATTTGTATATCATGTCTGCTAGTTTATATATAGCCTTAGTTATAATTAGCTTTGTAGTTCATATTGGATTGGTTTTCTCGTGTATCGTGATTGGGTCGTGTCATGTCATCTCTTGTATTTGACTGAGTCGCATCGTATCATAGGACGAATAAGTCATATCGGAACTGTTATACTTTGAAATTCTTGAAGCTAACCTGCGAGTCCATATTAGGGACGAGGGTTAGTAGTTAAGCTAACTTGCGAGCCCACACCAGAGGCAAGAGTTAGTAAGCTAATCTGCGAATCCATATTAGGGACGAGGGTTAGTAGTTAAGCTAACTTGCGAGCTCACACCAGGGACGAGAGTTAGTAAGCTAATCTGTGAGTCCATATTAGGGGCGAGGGTTAGTAGTTATATGTCCACACCTGCGAGTCCACACAAGGGACGAGGGTGATGCTAGCCTGCGAGTCCACACCAGGGATGAGGGTTAGTAGTATATGGTTCACACCTGCGAGTCCACACTAGGGACGAGGGTGATGCTAGCCTGCGAGTCCACACCAGGGGCGAGGGCTAGTAGTTTTTCAAACCTGCGAGTTCACACTAGGGACGAGGGTTTGAGTATTCGATTGGTTATCCATTGACATCGTGATATCGTGTTCTCTTGTTCTTCTCCAGCAGTTCGTTTAGGCGTAGTGGTTCTTCCAGTCGTATATAGTCATATTTTCGTGCTGATTGGTCTTTTCTCGTTTATTTCCTGTATTTTCTTTATTGCATGATAAACTGCTAGATAGGCATATTTTTATGTATCTTGCTATGTTCCCTGAGGACCTGATGATCTCTTCAGGTTAGTTATTGCGTGGAGTTAGTTAGAAGCTCTGGATGGCAGATGATTATGACACTTGTGGGGTCCGGATGTGATGATATTGCTTGCGAGATTCATGTATTGATACCATGTTTATTATCCAGTTCTTCCAGCTCGTATTTCCCTTTCATCATTATGATATATCATATATTCAGTTTATAGACTCATGATTTTTCTTGGAGTCTAATCGGACATGCATGCTAGTGGGCTGCAGACCACGACCCATACTTGTTCCTTCTTGTTTATTATTCTTATTGTGAATTGAGATATAGTTTTGCCTTGCCTTGATGAGGCCCATTGCCATAGCCGTGACAGCGTTTACGTATTCGAGTTGGGCTGGATTCCGCTTGATGCGTAGCTGGCTTGCTCACGCTCTCGCGTCCGAAAAGCGGGTGCGGGTCATGACAAGTTTTTGCAAGCTTACTCTTTTATCGAGCTTGATTCAAGACATATGTTTATTGGGGACGCCCGCTAACATATTGTCTAATCAGAATCATTGTATTACGGTCTGATCAACCATGATGCATTTGATTCGCTCTTCATCTAATTACTCTATATAGATTGAGATGTAGATGTCTCTAGGATCTCATCCGCAACTGCTTTGACAATTTCTCTGAATTATACATTCGCCTTTAAATCACGTAATTGTATTCGGTGACATCTCGCTTGAGCTCTTTATTGTTTTTGTCTTTTACTGATTGGAAAGACGGAAGCTCATAATGGATAGAGAGATACAGAGTATTCCCTATGGCTATGATAGGATATACGCAAGTGTAACTACCATCGGCCAGCCCCGTGACAGGGACCTTGACTTGAGTTACTCGTTCTCCTCTCGACCTTCAAACTACTATTGGGAACCCTCTAACCTCATTATTCCTAAAACCATGTCCTAGCTTCTAAGGTGGGTAGACTGTAAACTTTAAAAAAATTTAGGACGTACGAGGATTACCGATTGGTTAGAACAATTCCGATTAGGATGATAATTAGTGCCCCATAGACTCCCACTTTCCATTTAAATTATTTTGTGCCCCGACCGTGTCATTAATATTCGGAGCACGAGACCAGCTGTTATTCCCCAACAAATTTCACATGCAAGACCTAGACGAGTCCACCTTCTTCTAGGTATATCATGTCCCACTCAAACCCGTCCCCTTGTACTCTATATTTATGGTACGACTTTCAGGACAAAAGGACTAGCTATAACCCTTACCATAGTACCGGTACACTTTCTGATTTCCATTAGAGCCTCAATCTTGACTCAAAATCTTTCGACCCAATATATGGTTGTTGTCTACTCGAAGCCCACTTCGCACATACCACTAGTGCGTCACCCAATTGAGGCCTCATATGCTACTTAAACACAAAAGTCGCTGAAGGTGCATTTCTGGCTTATGGACCTTGCTAACCAACCCGACTAGCAACTAGCTCAACCACTTGGAAGGAACCCTATTCTAGGTTACCCTAACCTAGTAGACATAGTTTTACCTTGGGATCGTGTTCAGTCCATATAGATTGAGATACAAGGTTCATCCAACCAACGAGTGATATCCAAATAGGAAACCCATTAAGGCCCAGTAAAACCCATCCAAACCAACCCCCATAGTTGGTCTATAAAACCGAAGTGTTTGAAATAGGCCCTATACCTACTATGTAGTCCCCACCTCTTAGGATGTGATGTCATTCGTAACTCTTATTCTATTTACCCAGAAGTTGCGACACGATCTTGTGTTGCATTATATCCCTTGCTCGTGTGTTTAAATAACCACGAAAAAGATTACAACCTGAATTTCTCAAATTCTGTTCTATTGTGAAACCTTGTTTAGAATTTCGGGAACATAATTTCTGTATTGCATGGATTGCAAGACCTCTAAGAGCGAAGGGTCCTTCGATGTAGCAAGTGACTGGACTAGAGTAGCCCAATCTAGCGAATAAGGCTATAGGTTCATAAATACTCTTTCTACCTGTATTATTGTATATTCTCTACCGCTCTTTAAACTTCATAATTGCTCTTGATTGTTCTTCCTTATCTTCCTGTCCTCTCTATTGCAGATAGACGAAGGTCATACTTATTAGAATTCACCAATATTTCTTAGCTACTTGTATAAATTACTGCTTGCTAAGTTCGGGTTGCTTGGTAGATACGAGAGGATTATAGATACCATATGCCTAGATATTTATTGGTAGGATTGTTAGCACCAGTTAGTAGATTTTAAGATTTTAGTATGAGGAGTAGTGTGACCAAAGGTGGGTAGAAGTCCTCGAGATTTCGTAAATACCAAATGATTAGAGAAGGCTATAAAATTTTTTTTTTAGAAATTAAATTTGAGGAGATTAAGATAATAGTAGACTTGAATTTTAAAGAATAGCCATGAATTAAAATTTCGAGGACGAAATTATTTTTAAGGTGGGTAGATTTGTAGCTCCCCTTCCCAAAAATTCTTGAAATATTTTTTTATTTTATTTTAAATAGTGATTTTAGAATATTATAAATGATTATTTATAGTTAATTATTACGGTAGATAATTTTAACCATGGTTGAGTTTTGGAGTACAAGACGACTAAGAATTATGGCACGGATAGTGCAGTGGCGTGCTTTGACTAGTGTATTAGCCCTGGTAGGGAAGACCGAGCCATAGTGACGTCCTAACTAAGAAAACCAGACCAAGTTGTAAGTTAATCCCTATAAATAGTTAAAATAGTTATTTATTAATATTTGGACTTTTAGGAAATTCGGTTATACCAAGTTAGTCCAGATAGGAATTTTATCAAGCCCATGTAGTCATACGGTACGTCCAACGATATCCGTGTAGGTGTGTTTTGGTATGATTGTGTTGTACTTCGTTCTAATGATCTATTGAATATTTTCTAAATATTTAAATATTATAAATATCATCATTATTGGATATTCAATAATAGTTGTATAAATAGGTCCTTGCACATTTTGGGATTATTAGACGGTGCATAATGGTATATACACCACTATTGGTTTGTTGAATCTCGTTATTATTATTGTCATTAATATAATTATCATTATTATATTATTGAGGTTATTATTAAATATTATTATTTGGTTATATGTGTGTGAATATATAGATATATATATAAGGTGTGTGTATATACATATATATATGTATACTTGTACTTGGATATTTATATATATATAGATATATATGTATGTAGGAGCGTAAAAAGTGCTTCATAGAATGAGTCAAAAGAGATGGGTCATTCCACTCAAGATGATCTATTTTACGCCAAGGAGAGGCTAATCACTTTACCCCTGAGATAGGCTAACCATTTTACGCTCGGGTCAAGCCAATGGTTTTACGCCTAGGATAGGCTAACCACTTTTATGCTGGACAAAGCTGTCAAGTCTTGCATTTAATGCAAAGTCTGACATGAAGATTTAATGATGGCATATACCACAGAATTCAAAGGGATTTGTTTTACACAGAGAACTATGTTATCGTTTAGTATGTGGACTTAGCTAACTTTACGCTCACAGTATGGCTTCTTTTACGCATGGAGACTATACGAGTTTTTACGCTCAAAAGTCGACGTGTGCGTAAAGTCTATTTGGGATACTTTACGCTCAAGGTTATTTAATAACCACTTTACGCGGGAAATCCATGTTAGGGCTATTTTACGCCTAGTCTACTGCTTTACGCTCGGTGTACATTGGGGTTGTTTTACGCCCTATTCTTCTTCACCAGTTTGGAACGTGGTTTGCCTACATGGCTTTCATGCCACACATCTCGAAGAACGTGTGTACGTGCATCCTATTCTTACTGAAATGATGGGACACGTGTCAACATATACAGAGGATGGCTTCGGTCGTGGGTGGCAGTTGTTAGCGTAAAGACGGAACTTTTGCTGAGTTTTTACGCACAAGAGCCCAAGTCTATAAATAGACTTATTTTTCTCCTATAACACACAGAGACAGGAGAGAAGACAGAGAGATTAGAACTCAGAGATTTTTGATTCTCTAGAGCATTCTTCTTCAACCTTTCTTTCAGAACAGAGTGAAGCAAAGCAGGAAAGCATTCGGCCTCGCCATCAGTGCCCAAGTGCGTCGATACCTTTCTGGTGACTTAGTTCTTCCAGTTGTTTATCTTCAAGCAGCGATCTTCATCATCATCGTATGGTCCAAGGAACAAAGTGATCATTTACAGATCAGACTTCTATAGCAATACTTTCCCAAAATCAAATTTGTACTTCTTGTACTTTTTCTCGTTTTATTTTCAAAAGCCAATTTTCCTGGCATTTGTTAAGTGAAACAAAATGGCGACTCTGCTGGGGACGACCTTCTCCTCTGACGAGGAGGCAATTGCTCAATACGATGATGTGTCAATTGGATCGACAAAGAAGACTCTGTTTATACACTTCGACCAGACTGCTTATGAAGGGATGCTCCGAACTGGGGGTGGTTCTCGCTCATCCAATATTCAAAAATCTCGCAAAGCATGAAAAGTTTGGATTCCTAAATCTAAAATAGCTTCTGATCTCTCTGTTGCTGCTTGTGGCAAGGGAATTCTTCCCACTCCTGTCATAGAGACTCTCGTTCGTAACGAGACAGTCCTTACTTCAGAGTTGCACTCAAAGTGTGACGATTTATCTTCCGTTTGTAACGACGAAGATAATCAGGTTTCACTCCCGCTGCGTAAGAACCAAGTTTTATGCTCAGTGGATAAAAACCAAATTTTACGCTCCGTACATAAGAATGAGTCTCCCATTTGTAATGGGGCAGACTCTAACGATTGTGCTTCTGAGTGTAAGAATCAGTCTCCCGTCTGTGACGTGGTAGGCTCAAATAAATTACGCTCCTCGCGTAAAGCAAAATCTCCCGTCTATAACGTGGTAGATAACCAATTTTTACGCTCTACGCGTAAAGGTAAGTCTCCTATCTTTGACAGTGTAGATAAAATTCGCAACGATGTTTTTACATCTAATGAGAATATACCTAAACGTGCACAGCGTAAAAATGTTGTTGGTAAAGCTTAAGTTCTACACCAACAAACTTCTTATACTGCTCTACGCAAAGTACCAAACCTACAAATTATACGCAATGAAAATTGAGTCCTTCATGCTAAAAAATCTCAAGATTTACGCACACAACTCCAAACGCGTAGAAATGTACAGTTTGATTCTGCGAATGCAGCCAGTAATCTTCTTTATACACAAGGGACTAAACGTTTTCCTACCACAAATGTAATAAAGAAGACTATTCCCTCTACTCCTTCTGACTTACGTGAATTGCTAATGCAGAAGCGTAAGAATAGACAATCTCTGGTGACATTTCTCCAAGAAAAACATTATTGTGATTATCACCAGGTTGTAATCAACTGTTGTTGTTCGGCTTCAAAACGGTCAGTTTTTGATCGATTGAGTTTTAATGTGCCTCAACAACAAACTGAAGATCAAGAACATGAGTTGTCATATGTGTCAGTCAACATGGCATATCATACTAACAGAGGACGACGTCCAAGACGAAATACGTCCCAAATCCCAGGTCAACAACAGTTCAACAGACTTCTTGATTCCTTTGAGAGAGTATATCAGAATACTCGATCAAGAAGACAAAGACAATTGCAGACTTCTGATTCAGAAGCTGGGGGTACTCAATCTTTTGAGTCCGAGACTGACAATGTCGATTCATACTTCTATACTAATCCTTCTATATCTTCAAGAGAGGTTGAATCCTACGCTGTTGGAGATGAACGAGAGACGTCATTTGCTAATACAGAACAATGTCTCACTGTCGTTGAGCAATCACTAAAAGACATGCTTAACATGGTGCAAAGCATGCATCAGATAATATTGAATCAGCAAACTGCTCAGCCAACAGTAATAACACCAGTACCAGTAGCAGCACAAACTCAAGATAGTCAAGGGGCTGATATACCTTTGAATATTCAGGAGCCTGCTGTTAATCAAAATTCTGCATCTCCAGATTCTATTATTCCAGAAGATGTACCATCTCCGGTGGGGATTACGGTACATCCAACAACTATTTAATCAAATGTGCTTCCGCAAACCAGTGAGGCCATTCAAGCAGTGCGTAAGCTCAAAGCACAGTTTGAAGTCTTGAGGCACAAGGATCAACTCCAGAGGTTAGGGATTAAGCAAGCTTATCCTCCTCATTGGAATGATGTACCCTTTCCACCAAAATTCAAGCCACAATCTATGGTATTATTTGATGGAAGGGCTTCTCCTAGTCAATATATCAATTATTTTGATATTATGACTGTACATCTGCAGTAAAATGATGCTCTTCTCACTCGAGTGTTCATTGGTTGCTTGACGGGTTCAGCTTACGACTGGTATCAAAGTTTACCCGAAAATTGTATTTCGTCTTTTGACGAATTTAAGGCAATGTTTCTCTCCCGGTTCTATGAAAGAGGTATGGACATGAACATGTCCTCCTTAATAGAAATCAAACAAAAGAAGAAAGAAGATACTCGGACATTCATTAAACGCTTTCGACAGGCTACTCTAAAGATGCCTCATGGTATGCCTGATTCAGCACTCATTGATACATGCAAGATGAATATGCGACCATCTATTGCTGTCTTTACGGGTTCCCAATTTATAGATTGGGCTTTGTTTATTATAGCAGTAGTTTCTGCCGAGACCAATGGTAGGTTGGCTCGTGAACATGGGATGATTTTTGCCTCAGAGGATAGAAGAAAGAAAAGTAATCCTGGTAATAATTCCGGTAATCGTAATGTGAAAGGAAAAGATACCGTCATGGTAATCTTTCCAAGAATAAAACGACACCGAATAGTTAGGAATCTTCCAGGCCAAAGGAAGAATACTCTTTTGATGAGAGTGATATCCCAGGGATATTTCAATATCTGGTAAAGGGTGGCAAACTCCAGATTCCGGAGCCAAAGATGCATAATGAGGTGAATCTGACTGACAATTCCAAATATTGTATCTATCATAGATACATTAATCATCCTACCAGTGCTTGCTATGTCTTGAAAAAGAAAATTCAAGAGCTGATAAATGGCGGTGCTATCGCCCTAACCAATGATGACCATACGGTTACAACCAATATGGTTTCTCTTCAATTCAGAGATTTTCCTCCACAGCAAGTACCAGATGGAATTATCCCAATCCCGAAGGCGACGATAAAGATTGTGAATGTCACGCCCGGCAGGAAAGAAAGTGAAGGATTGTTGCCTCTCACCTTAAAAACTGGTAAAATTATGTGGGTATATCCTGACTTATTACCTGAAATAGAAAATGAAGGTAAAACTTCAAAATCCAAGAAAGGTAAGAAAGTCAAAACCTGCAACATAATTTCTCATGTTATTCCAGATCCTGATGATTCGGATCATTTATGGGATGGCACTCCTTTGAAAAATAGACTGAGAGGATTGAATATATGTCCTCCAAGTCTAGCTCCTTCTACCAAGCTCAAGCTTACTCATCAGCAGTGGTTAGCTTTGAATAGTGTTCCTTTATACCGGGCACAACAAGTCTTCGCTGCTTATGAAAAAGCTCCTACAGGGATTTTTCCTCGTATCATGAATCTTCCTCATTCTTCTGTAGTTACAGAGATCTCTTCTTCTTCCTCTGTGGAACCACTTATTAAAAGTCTACTGCCCATTCATTTATACAGTCAGCAATCTGTTCTTCTTATGAAAAAGATGGGCTATGACTTTCAGAAGGCAGAAGGTTTGAATTATAATAAAGGAATACGACTTCCTTTACAGATTCAAAATCAAAAATCTACTGTTGGATTGGGTTCTGAAGTTCCTCACAACAATCCTTACAAGAAGAAGGCTAAGGAAAGGAAGACTAAATCCTGTAATATGGTACTTCCTTCTCCTGAGTCTGAAGAATAAACTTTTACTGGTACAAGATCCGGGAAGGAGTACCACAAAGATTATGAAGGATCTTCCAAAGAAGTAGAAGACATAGTGGAAACACTACCTGCTCAACCTTCTCCTGTTCCTGCTAAACCCTCTGTGGTTGAAAAGGAGAAACAGAAAGAAATACGCTTCGACGTTCCATTGAAGTCTACTTCCAGTCAGAGGGTGGTGATGAAACCCTACAAATTTGATATTCTAGCTCAGTTAGCCAATACTCCGGCTATACTATCCATATTTGAGCTGCTTCGTCTTTCTAGAGAAAGCAGGGAGACTTTGAGTGAAGATCTACTTTAGGCAGATTCATGCTTGGCTCAACTCAAGAGTCCTGATAATACTCCAGTGTCGTGTCTATAATGTCATAGTGTGATGGAAGAAATTCCCAACATCACCTTTACACAAGAAGATATGCTGTTAAAGCATAACAAACATGACAGGCCTTTGTGCTACACTGGGTATATCGGATCTACTGAAATTGACAGGATTTAAATTGATCCTGGGTCTTCAATTAGCATAATTCTTCAGAGTATGCTAAGACCCCTGAGGATTCCTACTAGTGAGCTGACTTACACTAGTACTACAGTAGTTGGTTTCAACTCTGGCAAGAGTAAACCACTTGGCAAGATTCGTCTGAAGATTCAGATTGGCGATCTGCGAACTATGGTAACCTTCTATGTTATCAACTCAGACGTATCCTACAATTTTCTTCTTAGAAGAACGTGGATTCATGAACACAATATTGTGCCTTCAACTCTCCACCAATTCTTCAAGTATGTGGATTCCCAAGGAGTTGTAAAGACTGAATTTGTTGATATCAATCCTTTCAAGGGTGTCGAAGCCTATTTTTCTGATTCAAGGCTTTATAAAAAAAAACATGTGAAAGAGATATCAGACATAGTTGAAGATCAATCATCTACTGAAGATCAGTGTATTAATGAACATCCGCCAGAAGAACAACCTTTGATGATCATAGTCAAGGGACGAATCCAATCCCAATCTGTCAATGATCAGCCTTTGATAATAAAGGTTAAAGGAAGAACTCAAGTTTCATCTGAGGAATCAGTAAATATTCCTGTTAAGAGCCAAGTTCAACCTTTTATGATTAAGGTCAAAGGGCATACTTCTTGTACGAATGATCCAGAACCACCATTGATTGTCAATCTTGGTAAATCTATGCAGAAGACGGATAATGATCCATTAATGATTAATCCGACGCATGGCAATTAAATTGTAAATGATGTAAATATTGATTATTCTGTACTTTTTGATATCAATGAAGATTTCCTTTTCGAGTATATGGCTGTCAAGTTTATTGAAAGAATGACTTTATCTTCTGATAATCAAATTCATCAATATAAGGACGACATAGAGCCAGAAGAAACTTTATACATTAAATATAAGAAAAATTCCTTTCCTCTTCAGGTTGATGTTGGACCTTATTGTCATGCCCCAGAACCAGAATACTGGAGAGCGGGGGTGAACATAACCAGCTACGTATATTGAAATGAAGTCCATCTCGCTATACGGTCACGGCTGTCTGGATGTGAGGGTTTACTACAAGCCAACGGTCTCTTAGGGTCAATCCTATTGTCTCAATCTTAAGCAAGTAATATAGTTACAAGATGTTTGACCACCAAATATACAATAAAAGGTGTCCCAAATATTACATATCAGCTGATCATGAAGCTAGTCATACAAAATGTTAGGACTAACAAGAGTTAAGTCATACATGATCAACCCTAGGATTTGTTAATCATGTTTACAGCCCGTAGGCAGACAGTAAGTAAATATGTATCGAGCTAACAGGTGCTCGTCGGCTAAACGCCTCAAAAGAATAAATTTACAGTAGAATGAGCGAAACAAAATAGAAAACCCACTCGTAGCCCGGGTTCCTTCTAGTCCCCACCATCGGGCTGGAGGTTCGGTAGATCCTCGGGTGCTGCTCCGAAATCTGGCCACACAAAACCAGCTGGGTCAAACCCCAGAAAGAGCAAGTGCCACAAAGGAGGCCACGAAATAAGAACAAAACCAGCATATCAGAGCATAAAAAAGGAAGAAAAGTACAGGTAAATAAGATGAAAGTACAGCAGGACAATAAACGTCTAAAGACATCGAACCATTCCGGAAGCCAGGCTACAACCCGTAAACCAAACAAGGACCGGAGTTATAACCCTGCGCCTGAATAGCACTTGTCTCTATCCATTTATTGTTAAAGACGAGTAAAACAATCATGTTCAGGGGTACCAGGTACTGAGACTGGACAAGACTTAGACAGGGCTAGACACCATCCATTCATAAGCGGCTAAGCAATTACTACGGCTTACTACTTTAACTAACTAGGGTTATCACAAGCCTAATTACTACAAGATGTAAGTGAGAATTCTCCAGTCCCAAGCCCTGCAGACTATCCAGTTATCCTTCCGCGGGTTGAGAGTATGGTTGGGTACATTGCCCTGGAGACGATATACCCTTAGGTGACTTAGAGGGTGCAACACATAACAGTATGCTGGAAATGTGCCCTACTCGTCGGTAGGCTACAAGTCCGTTTAAATGCGCCCAGATAACGAGATTGCATGTGACTGAAAATTCTCCATGAACTATAGTTTGATCTAGTCATTAGCCTAATCCATATTCAATGTAAATCCCTGACCGTGGTAACCAGGGAGTCACGTCCTAGACATGATGCAAGACAAGACAAGACAAGTAGATTGCATAAGCAGCAAGAATAAACAACCACGGAGTTAGAGTTGATTATACAAGTCAAGTTAGTCATCGCAACAGCATCAAGTCGAGTTACGAGTTACAAGTTACAAGTCAGGAGTGCGCCGCCACGGGCCACTATTAAGTTGATCAGAAGGTACTAGAATCATAAATTACAAAATTCATGAAAACCGTACTAGTCATAAGTAAAACATCAAAAACTGTGCCAGGTTGTGTTGGGTCAAGACGGTCGGGTTGTGTGGAACAAGATCTTAAAACTCTAATCCACAAAAGAGAAGCCAAGTCCGAGGAATAAAACTAAACCATCATGAGTTAAACTGAGCAGGAAATGAACTGCGCACAGATGAACTGCGCACAGTTGAACTGTGCAGGAAATGAACTGCGCAGGAAATGAACTGCGCACAGATGAACTGCACACAGATGAACTGTGCAGGAAATGAACTGCGCACAGATGAACTGCGCACAGTTGAACTGTGCAGGAAATGGACTGCGCAGGAAATGAACTGCGCACAGATGAACTGCGCAGGAAATGAACTGCGCACAGATGAACTACGCATAGATAAACTGCACAGGAAATGAACTGCACACAAATGTACTGCGTACAGATGAACTGCGCACAGATGAACTGCGCACAGATGAACTGCGCAGGAAATGAACTGCGCACAGATGAACTGTGTAGGAAATGAACTGCGCACAGATGAACTGCGTACAGTTGAACTGTGCAGGAAATAGACTGCGCAGGAAATGAACTGCGCACAGATGAACTGCGCACAGATGAACTATTCAGGAAATGAACTGCGCACAGATGAACTGCGCACAGATAAACTGTGCAGGAAATGAACTGCGCACAGATGAACTGCGCACAGATGAACTGCGCAGAAAATGAACTGCGTAGAAAATAAACTGTGCACAGATGAACTGCGCATAGATGAACTGCGCACAGATGAACTGCGTACGGCCTTGCGGTAAAGAGCGCTGGCCGAGGGTCATCTTCTCCAACAGGCTGAGAAGAATCTCAAGAACATCAAAAACTTCAAATCTTCATAACTTGTTCAAATCAAAACGAAATTTAGATTTTTCAAAGCTCTAACTTGTGTAAAATTGAATTCTCTTTCACATGGAAGCCTCAAAATAAGCAAAAATCTAGGTTTAATAGATCAAAACCAAGAAATTCCGAAAATAGTTAAAACTTAGATCTAGAAAAATGAAAGCTCCAAATCACAAAATGGCAAGTTCTAATGTTGTTCACCATGGCCTAATCTAGCTAATGGACAAATAAAATAGGGTGCTTATTTGGTGGTAAGGTGCACTTGCCTATGGGGTTGGGTGTTGTGTGGAGGAAGAAGAAGATGAAGAAATTAATGGAAATAATGAGGAAAGAGTGTTAGGTGGGGATGTATGAGGGTGGGTTGTGTTGTGTTGAGGGTGGAGTATAGGCTAAGGTGTTCCAAGCATATTGAACCAAACCAAACCAAACCAATCCTACTCCACAAAATAAAACCAAGCCATGCCAACTAAAATCGAGCCGAGCCAAAACCCAAAATACGAGAAAACCCCAAAACTCCGCAAGTTGAGAAAAAATAAAAAATACATGCCAAAATCCAATTACGAGTATAATTACGAAATACGGGAATTGGGGGTGACAACTCTACCCACCTTAAAAGAATTCCGTCCTCGAAATTTAATCAAGGAGCTAGAGATTGCCACAGCAAGCTACACTTAAGCATCAACAACTACACTAAGCAGTTCAATCATACAATCATACATACAATCAAGGAATGAAGAGCATAAGGCATAAGGAAGACATTATACCTTACGAGTCAAACAAGTAGGGATATCGTGATCGGATGTCATCCTCACGCTCCCACGTTGACTCACCTAGAGAGTGATGACCCCAAGCAACACGGACTAATTTAATAGTCTTGTTCTTGAGCGTCTTCTCCCTCCGGTCCAATATAGACACAGGCCTTTCCTCATACGAAAGGTTGGTACCAACAACCAATTCCGAATGGTCTAGGATATGGCTCAGGTCCGGGACGTACCGTCGTAATTGGGACACATGGAATACATCATGCACCTCACTTAGCGACGGCGGAAGAGCGAGACGATAGGATACATCTCCTACTTACTCCAGGATATCGAACGGCCCTATATACCTAGGACTAAGCTTTCCCCGCACACCAAAGCGAATGACGATGCGGTTAGGCAAGATCCTAAGGAATACATGGTCGCCGATAGCAAACTCTAAGGGACGCCTGTGAGCATCGGCCCAATGTCGCTGGCGATCTTGGGCAACTCGAAGATGATCCCTGACTTTTCTAACTACTTCAACTGTCTGGGCAATCATTTCTGGATCGAGCATCTGCCTCTCTACGACATCGTCCCATGCTAGCGGGGACCTGCACTTCCTGTCATACAGTGTCTCGAATGGTGCCATCTGGATGCTGGCCTGGAAACTATTGTTGTACGAGAACTCCACCATGTGCAGGTGATCTTCTCACGAACCATCAAAGTCAAGTGTACAAGATCTCAACACGTCTTCAAGAGTCTGGATTGTACGCTCCGACTGACCATCTGTCTGCGGATGATATGCCAAACTGAACTGGAGACGAGTCCCCAAACTCTCTTGCAGGCTACGCCAAAAGTGTGATGTAAACCTTGAATCTCGGTCCGAGGTGATACTGACGGGCACTCCGTGAAGCCTGATAATCTGCCTGAGGTACATCTCTGCTAGCTGAGCCGTAGACTACCCAACTCTGAATGGAAAAAAATGAGCCACCTTCGTGAGCCGGTCAACTATAACCCAAATAGCATCTCGACCAGCTGGAGATCTAGGCA
>JANAVB010004526.1:0-22337 GCA_029216955.1 Iris pallida | reverse complement strand
ATATGTTGATTATTTCCAAGAGTATTGGAGACAAGGGCACCCAAAGTTTATTTAGTGCAAATTTGATATAGAAGCCTTGATTGAGCAAAGAAGATATTTGAGATAGAAGTTAACTGAGACACAAATGCTAAAATTTATTACAAATTTGAGATGACCTTCCTAGATAAGTTGTGAGGAAACTCCAAATTGGCCAAGAAAGTTTGTTTCCTTGGAGGAGCCTGAACCTTGTTTCGTACTCGTAGAGGTACAACATAACCGTATATTAATCAGAGGCGCCACCCCTCATGTGGTTTCAGTAGCTTTAAAATACTGCTCTCTGCTATTATAAAGCTCCCGAATGATTGTCAACTTCTCGAATATAGAAATGGACGGCTCCGCCAAAGCATGTGATATAATGCTGCAAGTATTTTGCTGCTCCAGAATGGTTGTATGCTTTCCACTCACATGTCACATCATCCAAAAACACTGGCTGCCATCAAGGACGGAACCAGAAATCTGAGATAAAGCGGACTGGAGTAAATTAGGGTGGACTATGTATAGAGTGACTCACAAAAAAAATAGCAAAAAATAATAATAAATATACATGAAAAAAAATCTAGAATTTTTTTTTTTGGTGGGCTAGAGCCCACCTCAGCCCATGCTTTAGGTCCGCCATTGGCTGTCATTACCGTGCTCATTGAATGGCAATTTTGTTTAAGCGTTTATCCCTTCTAATTAGCGATAATTTAGCAAATACTCTCATTCTAAATGTTGAAACTATATATACCCCCACCCCCATTTTAGTATGAAATAGTAAACATTAAGATATACCCCCACTTGTTATTTTTTTTCTTCTTCTTCTTCTGTTTTAAATAGGAGTGAAGGTATTTACTTGATAAAAAAATAGTAGAAATATATACTAGTTTCATTTAGAATGAAATATTTGCTAAATTATTCCAATAATAAAATGATATATCTATGTAAATTATAGGGGGGAACGAGGGGTTGACAATATTGGTATGACAAATGGTGTACCATGTGCTTTTTGATGCACCAAAGGATTTGGTCGGCTTGACAATATCATATGTAGCCGACCTTTATAGTAGTGTCCTTTGACCCGGGAAGGAGAATGTGTTAATTATCCCTAGGAAGTTGACAAAAATGTCTCAAGGTGTATTGTCAACCAATATAGAAGTTTTGACTTGTATAAGTATCTTAGTATAAAATACCAACAAACTAGAGTATTAATGATAGTCGAAAATATGCCTAGCTAGAGTGTATAGACATTCACGCGTTAGGAATAAACTTATATACTCAAATCTTTTATGGGCACGAGGTATACAGCCGACCTTGCCCCCAACATTTTTTTAAGAAGAGTCAATCCTATAAAATCAAGGGATATTCATACGCCACTCATTGGAGTGTCTGGACTATCATGACATGGAAGATGAAGTTATGTTCAAATAATAACCTAACATGTCGTGCATGAAATCAATATTGAATTGTATTTCTCATCCAGTTGAGTGTTCAAGGTTTACAAGGGAGTTGGATTTATACTTTAGTCCCACGTCGAATATAAAATGGGAAGATGAGGAATAGCTATATGGAAATGGTTTTAGACCTTAGAAATAAATTTTCACTAAGTTGAATATCATATCTCATTGATCAAATTCTATCCTGATTACACATCCAACAAATGGTATCCTAGTCCAAACTAGGGTCAAACCACATTCGAGCAAGTGGTATCATAGCCCAAGAGTCCAAACTATAGGTTAAACCACATTCGAGCAAGTGGTATCATTAGCCCAAACCAAGGTTAAGAGTCATGTTTGATTGGACACTCTAGTTGCTTCGAGATAGATTCTGCTAGAAAATTTATGATCACGTAGATTGGATTCAAGTTCTCTCCATTATAGGTGGTTCGGAACAAAGACTTACGGTTGGAAGGATTATACGGGTTCTCCATTATAAGATAATCCGGAACAAAGACCTAAGGTTGGAAGGATTATACGGGTTCGCTTCTAAGGTGGAGTTAGGAGCATAGCTTCATGAGGTGGTTTGGCAAGCCCAAGGTTGGAGCAAGACGGATATAAAGTGGGAGGATGAGGAATATATATGGAATTGGTAAAAAAGGATTTTTTTTTCCCTTTTAGTCATATGGGTCAAGTCCAATATCGTGTTCGGTTCACACAATGTTTCCAACAATCAAGTCATGGATTTGTCGACTATTGCAAGAAAATGAAGAAAAATATATACAAGAAAAAGAATAAAAGTATTACGTAAGAAATACTAATTGGCAAAATCACAAGAAAAGTAATTAAGAGCACTGCTAAAATAAGGTTAAAAGGCTTAAAAAATCACTACAACTTTGCAACCCTCGGTATAAGAGAAGGTATACAAAGAGAACCCAAAATGTTCCAAGTGGTTATCCACAAGAAAATATGAGAAATCCAATCTCTCCCTTCTTTACCCTATCTTAATTTCTTTCGCTTATAACTTATTGGTGGTTACCATGAGCACAACACAAGGATGTTATTTAGAATAAGGCAAGGATTTCTATTTATAGTCTAATCCTAATCAACCAATGATTTTTAAACATAAGCCAATTGATTATTAAGATAAGTCTTGTAATTTCTATAGGCAACCAAATAAAATCATAATCCTGAACAACCAACTAAACTTAAAAGTAATGAAATTAATTATTTAGGACAATATTATTTCCAAATTAACAGCTAACTAATTTAAACCAAATGAAGTTAGTTTGTCATTTTCTTCATAATTTTTAACAACATTACAATGAGGTACAATCTTGTCAACTCACCAAAGCATGCAACAATGTCTTTAATCCTTCAACCGTCAAAACTAGTTTCTCGATCTCACAAATCACTCCCTCTCGAAAATCAGCGAACCAATTGCAAGTCGACGCTAAACTTGACTTTGGATCTGAATTCCTGGTTCATCTCTATAACATTTTACAACTCAAATCATTATGAAATAACCATGATCGCATCTAAGCCAATGCTTTAAAAAGTGACTCATCCTCAACCAATGGAAGGTTCATCGTATACAAATGAACACTCCCTATCCACCTTAGTTGTTGTGAAATCGCAGGAGCACTATCTCGAACAGTATTCAGAAGTTATCGCTCAATATTCCTACACTTTTCACTCTTCATGAACAGCAGAACCCCATGTGTGTTACCTTCAGAACTCCATCCATCACTGAAAATTCATAGTCGAGAGAGTCTAACGCATCCAAATTAAGATTCTTGTGCATCTTTGGTACATATTGTACCCACCAACCCAATATACTACACCATTTGCATCTCGGTTCATACTATCCCTTCTCTATTATAGCCTCACAAATCGAGTCATAAAATGGTACTCCTCTACTCCTCCAAGAAACAAACAAGACCTCGTGCATATATATGTGTATATAGGGTGCTACTAGAATCGAATATCCAAATTAAACAAGAGTAGTTTCCTTACAATATGAGACCATAAGAAAATTTTCCCAAATGTCACTACACATTTGTACCACCATGTCTCAGCTTTAGGGTCCTTCATCATCTAAGCAGGGATGCATGCAATTTTGTCTGTTATGGTCAGTTACCTTGCAATGATAGCACACACCCTTCTTCTTTGATACCGACTGACGTTCTATCCCTTATCAAGATACCTTTCCCTTTTGTTTGTCGTCACCAACACTTGCATGCTTGTTATTAATTAGAGGTATGATTTTATTGGAGATATTGTTAGATAATTTTGTTATTAGAGATATTGTGAGCTATTTTATTGTTAGGATATGTAATATCTTTTCCATCATTACCTCTATCTTATCTTTAGGATATTGTTCTCTTATATAAATCGCATCCCTTTGAGGTATAATAAACACAGAAGAAATTTCCAATATTTGCCTCATTTTATGGTATCAGAGAGGGTTTTCAAACCCTAAATTTTTCTCCCCCGCCGATCTATTCGATCTTCCTTTGTCTAGTTCATTCTAGCTTCTCCTACCCAATGAGTGGATCGGACACAGACACTCTCAAACCCACCTCACCACTGAACGTCACTCGCCAGGCCACGTCCACGCGTCCCTTCGATCATACATCTTTGTTCTACCTTCATCCTTCGGATCATCCGGGCTTGCAAATTTGCCCTGTGGTTTTGAAGGGTAATAACTGTCCAGAATGGACCACTGCCATAAGGATGCTTTCAAGGCTAAGCGTAAGCTTGGCTTCATCGATGGTCGACTCCTTTAACCGGACATCAACTCCGAAGCTATCGACGATTGGTGGAACGTCAACTCGATGCTTATTGGATGGATCATTCAATCCATTGATCCGTCCCTGCACACTTCGATCTCCTATCCCGAGATGGTTCGTGAATTATGGAAGGATTTGCATCAGCGATTCTCGGTCAATAACAAACAAAGAAACTTGCAAATTCTCTCTGACATCGCCAATTGTCGCCAGGGAGGACAATCTGTTGCATCTACTACGGCTCCTTGAAGAAATTATGGGATGAGTTGTTGACCTACGTCCTGCCTATGGTTTGCCATTGAGGACACTGTTCTTGCGATCTCACCACTCAAATTCGTATTGAGCTAGATGAGAGCGTCTCCACCAGTGCAATTGGGCCTCGATGACAACTTTGGCACTTTTCGCTCTAGCCTCATGGTTCAAGAATCTCTGCCACCTCTCAATAGGGTTTATGCACTTGTAGTTCAAGAAGAGCGTCACAAATGCTAATGAAGGATCGCGAATGCAATACGAACGCTGTAGCCTTCGCTGCTCAATCTAAATCAGTTGCCATGGCCTTCGCTGCTCAGTCCAAACTAGTTTAGTCTCTCTCTTATGACAAGCCCTATCCACAGTGCACCCATTGTGGTCGTCTCGATCACGACGTGACCAAGTGCTATTGTCTTCATGGATTTTTCGAAGGTTGTGTTCATCGTTCTTTTGGCCGTGGCTCCTTAGCATCGGCACCTTCTTCGTCCGACTCCAGTGCTGGCCGAGGGTGTGGGCATGGCTCTGCTGGTGTCACTAACGTCGCCCAACAATAGTCTAGTAGCCATTCAGTCGGCTCATTAACAGCCCAAGACAAGGATGTGTTTGGTCCGACGCTCAATTAGGAATATGGAAAACGACTATGCAAATGTATCAATCCTTGAACACTCCTGCTTCTCCTATGACCCGTTTGGTAAGAATTGTCCAGGATCTTGTTTCGGTCGATCCGGTTACTATCAAGCTGCCTTAACCGTTTAGCTACTATTGTTCAAAAGGATCTTTTGTTTTTTCGTCATCTGCTAAGATGATCATGTTCTATATATTCCTTGCCTTGATTGTAATTTGATCTCCTTTGCTTAGTTAACTATAAACACTTAATGTATTATTACTTTAACGGATAAATTGTGTGTCATTCAGGAATGCATTTCGAGGACGATATAGGTGAGCAACGGGTGGGGTCTACTGGCTGCACAATTTCTCTGATGCTCGAGCATGTCACGCCTCTGCTCATGATTTAGTTCTAGCAGGCACAATTGCCACTTCTCATCTTCCCTCTACGAAGCAACCGATAGACATGTTCACCAAGGCGTTGGGTCGTCAGCCGTTTTATCATCTTCTTCCCAATTTGGGCATTCTTGACCTCCATGCTCCAACTTGATAGGAGTATTGGAGATATTGTTAGATAATCTTGTTATTGAGATATTGTTAGCTATTGTTATTGTTAGGATATGTATAATATTTTTTATCATTACTCTATCTTATCTATAGGATATTGTTCTCTTGTATAAATCTCAGCCCTTTGAAGCTAATAAACATAAAAAATTCCAAATATTTGTCTAGTTTCAGATTTTTTTCAGTAACCGATAAAATAAAAGTGATGTTGTGACCTCCTTCAGCTTCATCATATCTTTTCCGTACAAAACCATCACCACAATTTGCTCAAAAAAAGTAAGTGGGTAAGAAACGGTTGTCTTCTTCCTCCACTTTTGTACCAACATGATTCAAAAGTTTATTAAGTACATCCAATTATTTTAGTAGATTTTACCTTATTTCATCCAGGCCCATAGTTGCTACTTTAGGTAGAGCATTTTCATTAAAAACTTTGCCATGTATAGCCTCTCTATCTTTTTTTTTTAAATTCGACTCCAATTTCCTCCTCTATGATGTTGGAGAGACCTAAACCCAAGCTAAAGAAACTAATACTCTTCAACTCTGTTGTTGGACGGAAGCGTTGCCAAATCCACATGAAGATAGCCACCAACGTCTGAAAAAAGCGCCAAGCATAGAAGATAACACAATATTTTTGGTGACCTTGTCAACTGAACAAATCACAATCTTTATTTCTTTCATCAAAATACAAGACACTGAATACAACTTGTTGACCTTTGCCCAAAGGTTCAACCCTATCTGTCACACACCCAGTCCCACTATACATAGGACTAGGAATATGTAGCATGCCAGTTGTATATATATGAAGAATACTCTAATATATAAAATCCACATATACATACATAAGCTGTAATATAAATGCATCTATATATAGAAGATATGTCACAATCAAGGGTATATTATATCTTATCCACCAAAAAATGAAAATAAAATATATCAAATGTATCACTGAATCAAGTACGAAATGTCAATGAACAAATAGCTGGGTGGAGAAAAATCAAATACCAAGCACTAATCAAACTAGAACGAAAATAATAGCAACTGAGGAGATCTATCAACAAGGATCAAATATTTGGAAGGTAAATCCTTCTCGATAGAAAATGATGGATCCAGTCCTAGTATATAGAAAGCCTTGATCGTCTACACCTGAAGATATCAACAGGTCCTCAGAGGAACATAACAGAGATACAAATATCAATATTATATAAACTGCAGTAATAGATAAATAATATTCAAAACTGACATGGTAAATCCAAAGGGTGTCCCTAACCATCTAACGTGCAATTTAGAAGACATCTCGATGTATAGGAAGGTAAAGGTTGACTCACCCATGACCACTCACAACAACAAACAACACGTCTATGTACTATCAGCCGATATAACTCGGACTAGCGGCCCATGTATCCCATCAGTCCACATAGCTCGAGACTAGCGACCCTCGCGACACGACTATAGTAGTACGTATTTACTACGACTTTTGGATTGGGTAGCTCATACAACTAACTGTCCTCTCACTCCCAAATGATACTGAGCAAGTTGTATCCACGACTTATCATGTTTGTAACTGTATGAGTCTCTAACACACTAATTATAATATTTACGTTCTAACTGTTACATGTCTTATACGTATTGATGGTAATCGATACGAATATGCAAGATCATGCCCTATATGAGACTCCTAATTTGTGGGATACATGCGACATTGCCAATGGAGATATAATGATATCCAACAATCATAAGGTAGTATGCTAAAACTAAATCAACATACAAGAAAAATGGAAGCAACATAAACGACTAATACAATTGCTTGCACCCAAGTATGACTTGGGCGCATAGTTTAAAATATATAAAAAAACAACATGAACAAAATAAAAATATAAAAAAAATAAATATGAAGCAGTAAATATAGCAAGGTACATTTACCAAGTGGTGGTGTGCAGATATGACGACGTCTAGCAAATAAACTCATCATGTCAGAAGAAACAACGAAAGTGGAACTTCTGCTTTCCTGATATTGAAATAAACATCACCAACATTTTTGGAGTAAGAGAATGACTAAAATAGACTATCCATAAGTCCAATTTGGACCCAGGGACAAAACAATAATTTTGGATCAAACAATATCTATCATTGGATTCGCTGTGCACCGAAAAGTATGCCAAATCTAACTGTCTCTAAAGTCCAGAAACTATATGTCTACAGATCCATTTTTTGATATAAACCTAACAGTATCTCCTATTTTGGATTTCGATGAACCGTGCACAAAATCACCCGTTAAATCGGATCGTGGGCTCGTAAAATGGTGATCCAGTCAACTGGCTCAGAATCGAACCAAACTTTGCTCACAGGACCAGAAAAATACTATGAGTCCGATGGCACAAGTTTAGTCATGAGCTACAATAAATATGGGATACGATAGCGTGCTCAGAACGCTGTAGAATGCCTATTATAGCGTTTTGGTCCGCTATAAATGTTGTAGCACCCAGTTTCCAAATGAGGATAATTTTGAAATTTTGTGTTTATAATTATTTTAATAATGATATTTAATTCATGATATAATTTTTTGGTGATTTTAAATTATTTTAAAATTATTTAAATCAATGACTTGTGGTTTTGACGTTTTGCTAGTGAAACCCTATAGACTGTTTGACCTAGAGCCTAACCATGTGATTATAATATTTTAATGTCATTTCTGGCCTAAGGATATTTTGCATTTGACCTCTTTGAATTATTTTAATATTATTTTATTATTTATGATATTGTTTTGGGATTATTTGAGTCGGGTTCGAATTTCATCTCAATCCGACTTGTAACGGGGAGCTGGGGTAACTTAGACTATAGTTGGACCCATGCATTAGTTAGCCATGGCCCACATTTTAATTAGTCATGTTAGAAAGATTAGTCATAATCCTAATTATTAGGTTAACCATTTAGAGTTTTTATTTTGACCCTTTTACCCCCAAACCCTAACCAAAATTGTTTTAAACACTTGTAACTAAGGGAGGGGCAAACTTGTAATATTCAATAAGGGGGGGGGGATAACCATTGTGGCCGGCCCTAATAGGACTCCCATCTCATTTTCTTTCTTTGAGAAGTCTTCTTCCCCAAGTGCTCTCAAGCTCTCCAAGGAAGAAGCCTTTCTCCTTGGATTTTCCCTCCTTTAGGTAATATTTTCTTCTCTTTATTTCTCCATTTTACATTTAGGAAAGTTTTAACCATAGGAATGACCCCCATTGTTGTGTCCCTATTTGTGTCCTCTTGTGTCCATTATGTGTCCTTTAGGGATTTCTATTGTATTATTGTTGTATCTTGTGTTCATGGAAAAAACCCCCAAACTTGGACACACTTTATATTTAAAATATTGATTAAATGAATTAATTTATATTAAATCTCAGATTTGAATATGTAGAGATGTGTTCTTGAGTACTTTACATTACATTCATGTATCTCTTATAGATGTGTTCATGTTACATATATAGATTTGTGTATGTATATATATATATATATATATATTGTAATGAGAGTGTATCTATATTTATATATGTAATAAATGGTTCATGATGATTATATAATCAAGTTTGTGAGTGTGGTTCCTCATATTATTATTGTCATTATTGTTGTGGATAATTAGGATATATATTATGTATTCTTTTGGCTCAAACTATCTAAATCCGCCATGATTTTTATCCACGTTTTTAATTTCAGCCCTAACTTAGAAATATTATAACTTCTAGCTCAAAGCTCGGTTTAATCTCCCCTTTTTTTTAAAAGAAGCATATTGAAGTTAGCTTTCCAAAAACATGTATTAATAGGCCTAATTCTTTCTGTAACTTTCTAGAGAATTATTTGAGTGTTAGCTGTACGAAAGACAAACGCGTTCTCGGTGTTTTCGCGATTCCGGGAGTTTCCGAAAACGAAAACGCGATCCGTTTGAAGTTTCGGAAAGCTAACACATAGATCTATAACATACTTTAATCCTAGATTTTAATTCATGCTGAGATGGTACAGTATTGATTATTAGTAGGAGTTACTATTCGGCATATGTATTTTGTACACCCTTTTGTGTAATATAATGTTCTATTTGATTTTAACCCATGTTAATGTATATATATTATGTAATTAAATAGAGAATGCAAGCATGAGTAAATGGTTAAATAAATGATGTATGAGGTGTAAGTATCCTATCTAATGTAAGCATGTATAAGTATGGCTTGTAATGAATACGTAGGTTCCATAGTATGTAATGTATGGTGCATATAGTAGTGCAAGAGAATAAATGAATGATGAATGAATGCAAGCATGAATGTAATGTAATAATAGATATAATGTATGCAATATACAAGTTAATAAGATGTAATGTTCTATGTTAACACAAATCCTATATTACCTCATGTACTCCCTTACACTATGTTGACACTATCACACTTGACACATTGTTCACTTACACTTTGACACTCTTTGATATGTATACACTATGTATGCCCATTTAACCCTCACTTGCCCCTTTGCCATGTTCACATACACACACATAGCCTCTTAAATAAGTATTTATGAATATAGTTAACCTAGCTATGTATGTATATTATATATATGTTAACATATTGTGTTATAATATATAAGTTTATATAACCATTTGAAATGCCATGATTATAGACCTAATGTTGAATACCAATATATGCATGTGTATATATGTGTAGACATAAATAGCTTAAAGTAATAGATTACCTAGTGTATATCCAATGTGAATTCTTGCCTATTTGAGTATTGAATAATTGTATGCTATATAGAGTTGGGTGTATGTTGGCTTGTATAGCCTTGTATTGATGTGTACTTGCTAGGATAGTCTTGGTTAGGCCTAGTAAGACTTACTGGGTTAGGACATGACCTAGTTTGACCTAGTTTGATTAGTGCAGTTGACTATAGTTGACCAAGGGTTGACTTTGGCCTAGTTTGACATAGATTCATGTAGAATGTGTTGTAGTGCTTTATATTACCCTTTTGGATATGTTGTGACTTGTGCTGTTCTAATTAGGAGCCAGACACCTCTCCTCGGACAGTATCTTTACCTTGGATATTCAGATATCAGGCGAGTACATTATCTGATCATTTCATATCCTGTTAGAATTATTTTCCTGTTTTAGATTACTATACTTGATAATGTCACGTTGGCAACACGGATTAGTACTATATGGATCTATTCTTGAGATGTTATCCCCCAGGGAGCATCGTATACTACATGTTCTGTGCGTTTCACTTACATAGTGTATCACTATGCTTCACGGTTCTTCGATCACTTGTGACATGTACTCTCATGATCACAGAGTCTTCCCAGAATCACCCATTTATGGGTATTCCCAGAATCACCCCATTGCGGGCATTCCCAAAATTAACCATTTATGGGCTATCCATGTATCACCCCTTGTGGGCCTTTTTATGGAATCATAACATAACCTGGTTGGATCCTTGTGTATTGATTGGGGGTACGGGGGAGCAGAAGTAAACATGTGAATAATATCCAAGTAGTGCAGTTCCCAGAATCACTCCATAGTATAGTTTCCAGAATCTCCTATGCCATTCACATGTTTATATTGTACTCTGACTCACTAGCCACTGTTAGCTCTCTACTTATAGTAGATATTTCTATTACAGTTCTCTTTCTCTGTTTACATACTGTATTTTCTTCAGATCCTGTAGCTTACTTTACTGCATGATTATATTTTCTAACCTGCTATGATCTGTTGAGATATATTATGCTCGCTCCAGTCCTGACTGGACCCGTTGATAAATTTTACAGATAGCCTGGAGATTGCCTGCTAGCCTAGAGGAGACAGTAGAGGTTGCATAGATAGCTAGGGTTTTTGCTTATAGTTTATTTTCAGTCATCTTGAGTTGTATTTATGGATTACTGTATTTGAGTTTTGAGATGTATCCTGAGTTTGTATCTTAGACACTTAGACTTCTATCTGTTGTATCTCTTTTCGATTTCATGTTTTATCTATCTTCCTTTATGCTCTACCTTAGATGTGATTGAGTTTACATTCTGCTATGTCACTCCTATTCGGGGAGTATACACTGTTTAGTCTTATACTGTTAGATGCATTGAGACCTAGGATAGCATTCTACCGCCGACACTGCGACGTAGGCTGGGCGTTGTTACGTTCTCGTGCCCTAACTCTAGGGTGCGGGTCATGACACATTTTTAGTGGTGGCCCATGCAGGTCGAGATTCGCATTAGTACGATTTCGTAGTAGCGCAACGACTTAGTTGTACTACTACGAGCCTGCTATAGGATATATAAATTAAGATGCTAGGATGAGAGGATACTCAATCACTGTTAGGATTCCTTGAGAGATTCCTGGGATGATCCTTGAGAATCTCATTTTGAATTCCGATTTAAACTCCTTTTCCTTGTTTTGATTCACGTTTTTCCTTGATTTGAATTTGATTTTGTGGATTCATTGTAGAACTTTGAATCCTGGTATTAGTTGATGATTTTGATAAAATTTTGTAGTTGTTGATTTAATTTTGTATTTAGATTAATATTTTCAAATTCAAGGTACTCAATCACACTTAGGATTCTTTGAGAGATTTCTGGGACGACCCCTGAGAAACTCATTTTGAACTTCAATTGGAATTCCTTTTCCTCTTGTTTGGATTCACCCTCATTCCTTGCTATTGAATTTAAGCTTGATGGGTTCCTCTCATTTTAACCGATGAGAAGGAACATATCTTCATTATTCTTTCTCGTCATTATTCCCTTGCATTCTTATTTACTTTTTATCTTAAACTCTGTCTCATTACATTAATTACCCATATCTTATCGTCCCTACCAGATGTACTTCGAAACCCTTGAATCTTCGTATCTTTTGCATGGGGAAGGCTAAGGAAGTGACGTAAATTATGTAGCTCAGAGAAGACGTAACTGGTTATTTATGATGATCTAAAGGAAATCAAATGTGGAGTGTTCCATATGGAAACTTGAGATAGAAATGTGGTAAAGGTCTCGAATAGAATAAAGAGATGTATACTGCCAATCTGGAAACAATTACATTTAGAGAAATTTTGGGGTTATGAGATAGTTTATAGGTGTATTCAAAACTAATGAGGATATCAGAGGTCAACCTAGTTTTGAGAACTTAGAAAATCTTGGTTATTGATTCTGGGGAAAACTTTTACTCTGAGGCTATGTAGAAGGTTAGTAATGGAAAAAAGAAGTTAATTGTGTTTAATAAGGATATTAAACAAGATGTTGCGAGAAAATGACTAGGCATAGAGAGAACACAAAGTTATGGAAGTTTAGAGATTGTTGTGAAATATTTTTAGAGAATAATATTCAAGGGTGTATGTCGAAGAAAATACGGAAGTTGATTTTATGATGGAAGATGAGTTTTGTAAGGCCTAGAGATTTAAATTAAATAATACGAGGAGAACAATTTGAACAAGTTCAAGGAATTCGTAAACGGGATTTAGAGATTTTGGGTCAAATTTAAGACAAGGTGAAAGAACTTGGAAACTTAAATAAATGGTTAATGTTGATTCCTAAATGTGAGGGCTGTGCTTCAAGAGTGATGTTTGGAAATTGGGAATTGCCTACGGTAGTCATGGTAAGGGTTTAAGTAAAGGTTAAATTTTCATATGGAGACTGGTGAGGTAAAGATATGATTGGCAAGTTATGACCAGATGAACTTAAGAGTATCAGAAGCAGATGACTAACTCGATCTTCATTATTTTTGTGCATTAATTATCACCTCTTGAACTCCAACTTTCTAATTGAGATCCTTGACGTTCCTTATCGTGACTTTGATATTCGGAATGTAGTACTAGCTGTTACCCTCCAACAAATCTTATATGCAAGACCTAGACGAGCTCACCTTCGTGTAGGTATATCATGTCCCACTAAAACCCGTCTTCTTGTACTCTATTTTCTTGATATGATTTTCTGGTCATCTGGCTAAACTATAACCTCTACCATTATACTAAATTTTTTCTTATTTCAATTAGAAATCCAGCCTTGACTTAATTCTTTCGACCCGACATGTGATGGTGTTCTGCTTGTTTCCTTAGATGCTTAACCTTGTACCTTATCTGATTACTTGACCCGTTGGTTAAGAAACTTGGACTATATAATTCCTTTCATCATTACCACCCTTATATCTTGTGCTGCTAAATTAGCCTTAGTTTTGCAAGCTTATCTATTTTCGAGCTTGGTCATGACATATTTTATTGGGTGGCCACCCACTAACATATTGTCTAATCAGAACCGGTACATGATGGTCTGATCAACCTATTACACTTTGGTTCGCTTTTTCATGTATCAATCTACGAGAATGGAGACATAGTTAAACTTGACCCTAGAGTCTCATTCGCGACAGCCTTGACAATTCTCCTTGAAATCTTTTCATCGCCTATGAACCTCGTATTCGTACTCAGTCGAATTAAATTTAATCATGACCTGAACCTCCATCATTGGATGCGCGTGCTCATACTTTGATTTCATTGATTTCCCTTCTTGCCCAAATCTCGTTTTATCCCGAAATTGATCAACTTAGATCGTGTCAAGACAAAAATCTATTTGTGATTTGTTGTGCCTAAAATTTTAATTTTTGCCATTTTATAGAATAGTAACTTTTTAATAATTTCTTAGTTGCTTGTTAATGACCAATTTTTATATAGGATGGTAGACAGCCCTACAACCTTGATGATTGTTGTTCCCTTACCTTCCCAATTAGGACACCCTAGATTGTTTGTGTGTTGATACCATAGTACTGTTTTGACCTAGAATGACCAGTGCACCTAGGTGAGACTTCCAACTGCTACGGTATGCCCTGACCTTGTATACTATTCCTTCAAATTGCATGATTTAGATAAAAAAAAATTTTAGACCTTGATTGTTAGGAAATATGGACGTCACCCCATTAGTATCAGTTGTAGATATATATAGGTTAGTCCTTGATGTGGGGATGCGTGTCTATAAACATGTAGCTTAGGAGATTTATGAGAGATTATAGTATCAGCCTTGATAGGATGTACTAGTCTTTTGGTGAGTATAAATGTGTTATGAGAGATAGGGGCCTATATGTCTTAGTAATGCATCGTTCCTATGGTAATAGAATGTATTAATAGATGGTTAATAGGAAGATAATAGTTTGAGCATACCTATAGCCTATGATCAGTTCCTTTTCATCCTTAGTTAAGACCACTTTAAAATAGGTCCAGTCCCTTGGATATAGGTTCCAGTCCATATTTTATTGAAGTTCCATTACCGCCGTACATCAGAGCAGCATTGGAGGTATTCCTAGATTGACACTTTTTAGATGTCCGTTTATTATTCCAGTGTTAGGAAGTGTTACCTTAGATATTGGGTAAGTTAGAGGCTCTAGAAGGAGTACTATCGATCTTAAATTTCGAGGACAAAATTTTTCTAAGGTGGGTAGAGTTGTAGCACCCAGTTTTCCAAATGAGGGTAATTTCGAAATTTCGTGTTTATAATTATTTTAATAATAATATTTAATTCATGATATGATTTTTGGTGATTTTAAATCATTTTAAAATTATTTAAATCAATGACTTGTGGTTTTGACGTTTTGCTAGTGAAACCCTATAGATTGTTTGACATAGAGCCTAACCATGTGATTATAATATTTTAATGTCATATCTGGCCTAAGGATATTTTGCATTTGACCTCTTTGAATTATTTTGATATTATTTTATTATTTATGATATTGTTTTGGGATTATTTGAGTCGGGTTCGAATTTCATCTCAATCCGACTTGTAACGGGGAGCCGGGGTAACTTAGACTCTAGTTGGACCCATGCATTAGTTAGCCATGGCCCACATTTTAATTAGTCATGTTAGAAAGATTAGTCATAATCCTAATTATTAGATTAACCATTTAGAGTTTTTATTTTGACCCTTTTACCCCCAAACCCTAACCAAAATTGTTTTAAACACTTGTAACTAAGGGAGGGGCAAACTTGTAATATTCAATGGGGGGGTGATAACTATTGTGGCCGGCCCTAATAGGACTCCCATCTCATTTTCTTTCTTTGAGAAGTCTTCTTCCCCAAGTGCTCTCAAGCTCTCCCAAGGAAGAAGCCTTTCTCCTTGGATTTTCCCTCCTTTAGGTAATATTTTCTTCTCTTTTATTTCTCCATTTTGCATTTAGGAAAGTTTTAACCATAGGAATGACCCCCATTGTTGTGTCGTCTTGTGTCCATTATGTGTCCTTTAGGAATTTCTATTGTATTATTGTTGTGACTTGTGTTCATGGGAAAAACCCCCAAACTTGGACACACTTTATATTTAAAATATTGATTAAATAAATTAATTCATATTAAATCTCAGATTTGAATATGTAGAGATGTGTTCTTGAGTACTTTACATTTCATTCATGTATCTCTTATAGATGTGTTCATGTTACATATATAGATTTGTGTATGTATATATATATATATATATATATATACATATATATATATATATATACATATATATATATATATATACATATATATAAAAAAAAAAAAAAAAAAAAAAAAATATATATATATATATATATATATTGTAATGAGAGTGTATCTATATTTATATATGTAATAAATGGTTCATGATGATTATATAATCAAGTTTGTAAGTGTGGTTTCTCATATTATTATTGTCATTATTGTTGTGGATAATTAGGATATATATTATGTATTCTTTTGGCTCAAACTATCTAAATCTGTCATGATTTTTATCCACGTTTTTAATTTCAGCCCTAACTTAGAAATGTCATAACTTCCAGCTCAAAGTTCGGTTTAATCTTCCGTTTTTTTTAAAAGAAGCATATTGAAGTTAGCTTTCCAAAAATATGTATTAATAGGCCTAATTCTTTCTGTAACTTTCTGGAGAATTATTTGAGTGTCAGCTGTACGAAAGACAAACGCGTTCTCGGTGTTTTCGCGATTCCGGGAGTTTCCGAAAACGAAAACGTGATCCGTTTGAAGTTTCGGAAAGCTAACACATAGATCTATAACATACTTTAATCCTAGATTTTAATTCATGCTGAGATGATACAGTATTGATTATTAGTAGGAGTTACTATTTGGCATATGCATTTTGTGCACCCTTTTGTGTAATATAATGTTCTATTTGATTTTAACCCATGTTAATGTATATACATTATGTAATTAAATAGAGAATGCAAGCATGAGTAAATGGTTAAATAAATGATGTATGAGGTGTAAGTATCCTATCTAATGTAAGCATGTATAAGTATGGCTTGTAATCAATACGTAGGTTCCATAGTATGTAATGTATGGTGCATATAGTAGTGCAAGAGAATAAATGAATGATGAATGAATGCAAGCATGAATGTAATGTAATAATAGATGTAATGTATGCAATATACAAGTTAATGAGATGTAATATTCTATGTTAACACAAATCCTATATTACCTCATGTACCCCCTTACACTATGTTGACACTATCACACTTGACACATTGTTCACTTACACTTTGACACTCTTTGATATGTATACACTATGTATGCCCATTTAACCCTCACTTGCCCCTTTGCCATGTTCACATACACACACATAGCCTCTTAAATAAGTATTTTTGAATATAGTTAACCTAGCTATGTATGTATATTATATATTTGTTAACATATTGTGTTGTAATATATAAGTTTATATAACAATTTGAAATGCCATGATTATAGACCTAATGTTGAATACCAATATATGCATGTGTATATATGTGTAGACATAAATAGCTTAAAGTAATAGATTACCTAGTGTATATCTAATGTAAATTCTTGCCTATTTGAGTATTGAATAATTGCATGCTATATAGAGTTGGGTGTATGTTGGCTTGTATAGGCTTGTATTGATGTGTGCTTGCTAGGATAGTCTTGGTTAGGCCTAGTAAGACTTGCTGGGTTAGGACATGACCTAGTTTGACCTAGTTTGACTAGTACAATTGACTATAGTTGACCAAGGGTTGACTTTGGCCTAGTTTGACATAGATTCATGTAGAATGCGTTGTAGTGCTTTATATTACCCTTCTGGACATGTTGTGACTTGTGCTGTTCTAATTAGGAGCCAGACACCTCTCCTCGGACAGTATCTTTATCTTGGACATTCAGATATCAGGCGAGTACATTCTCTGATCATTTCATATCCTGTTAGAATTATTTTCCTGCTTTAGATTACTATACTTGATGCTGTCACGTTGGCAACACAGATTAGTACTATATGGATCCATTCTTGAGATGTTATCCCCTCAGGGAGCATCGTATACTACATGTTCTGTGCGTTTCACTTACATGGTGTATCACTATGCTTTACGGTTCTTCGATCACTTGTGACATGTACTCTCATGATCACAGAGTCTTCCCAGAATCACCCATTTATGGGCATTCCCAGAATCACCCCATTGTGGGCATTCCCAGAATCACCCATTTTTGGGCTATCCATGTATCACCCTTGTGGGCCTTTACATGGAATCATAACATAACCTGGTTGGATCCTTGTGTATTGATTGGGGGTACGGGGGCGCAAAAGTAAACATGTGAATAATATCCAAGTAGTGCAGTTCCCAGAATCACTCTATAGTATAGTTCCCAGAATCTCCTATGCCATTCACATGTTTATATTGTACTCTGACTCACTAGCCACTGTTAGCTCTCTACTTATAGTAGATATTTCTATTACAGTTCTCTATTTCTGTTTACATACTGTATTTTCTTCAGATCCTATATCTTACTTTACTGCATGATTATATTTTCTAACCTGCTATGATCTGTTGAGATGTATTGTGCTCGCTCCAGTCCGGACTGGACCCGTTGATAAATTTTACAGATAGCCTGGAGGTTGCCTGCTAGCCTAGAGGAGATAGTAGAGGTTGCATAGATAGCTAGGGTTTTTGCTTATAGTTTATTTTCAGTCATCTTGAGTTGTATTTATGGATTACTGTATTTGAGTTTTGAGATGTATCCTGAGTTTGTATCTTAGACACTTAGACTTCTATCTGTTGTATCTCTTTTCGATTTCATGTTTTATCTATCTTCCTTTATGCTCTACCTTAGATGTGATTGAGTTTACATTCTGCTATGTCACCCCCATTCGGGGAGTATAAACTGTTTAGTCTTATACTGTTAGATGCATTGAGACCTAGGACAGCGTTCTACCGCCTACACTGCGGCGTAGGCTGGGCGTTGTTACGTTCTCGTGCCCTAACTCTAGGGTACGGGTCGTGACAAATGCCCCCGCTATAATTGCTCCATGTACAAGAACGATATAAAGTTATAGCGTTCATAAACGTTATTGATGGATTATAGCGTTCCATGGCTCTATAGACAGGTTATAGCATTTATGAACGCTATACAAGTCTTATAGCATATAAGAACGCTATAGGATAGTAATAGCATTCATGAACGCTATATAGTTATTATAACGCCCATGAACGCTATAGACTTATTATAACAGTGGCAAATGCTATAGAGTTTACATAGCATTTACGAACGCTATAGTATCATAATAACGTTTGAATAGCTTTTCGATGCAAATTAGTTTTTATAGCATTTCTTTTGCGCTATTATATGTGCACCAATATCATGTCAGAATGCTATTGCAGAATACATTAGTATAAAGAAACAATTCACATCAGAATAGTATTGCAGCACATCAAAATAGCATTGCAGATATACAGAATGCCACAGATATCTATTGTATATATACACATAATGAGGGTATTCAAAAATTTAAATGCTTCTCAACGAATCAATCACAGAATGAATTCCGAACACAAGTAAATTCATTAATTTCACTGTCAGGAACATTCAAAATCCTTCATAATTTCTCCAAACTTAAACATTAACAGCGTAGTCAGTGTTTAATTATTTCCATACATATATCCAAAATATTGCATATCCAAAATGTAGCTCGAACCCTTCGAGCCTATCCACAACCAAAGCTCCTCAGAAATCCTCTTACTTCATCCAACCTACACAAATATAGGGGAAAACATTAGTGTTCATGTTCAATAAACAAGCAGTTGAATTTATGAGTTAGCTATCAATATAAAATTGCCTAAAATTCTATGAGTTATAATCAACCAAACAACTGGAATCCATTGTCAGTTGAATTTATTAGTTATCCATTCATATCCATACATACTTAGCAAGTCCACAACTTGTGGCACACCCTTTCTTCATTGCTGGTTAAGACCATTATAATCTTTTGTCTTTTCTGTTTGAAATTAATGCAAATGACCATCATGGAGTCAATTTTATGTCAGTAAACTGTTGCTATAAGAACATGAAATTAATGCAAATGACCATCATGGAGTCAACCTTAATTTCTCATCTAGGATAAGAAAAAATAGACATTCCTATGACTCGTTAAGATACTGTGTACTTGTGTGCAAAGAGTACAATCCATAATTTCTCATCTAGGATAAGCAAAAAAAAACTTTCCTATGACTCATTAAGATACTATGTGTACTTGTGTGTGTGCACAGGGGATAGAAAGAAGCTCACCTGATCTTAATTTCTTGGATTTTTTAGTGCCAAAACTGAATACAAAAATGTGTAGTTTTGTATATGATGCGAGTAAAACTGAAGCCCATCTCATTATTAGCGCCTTGACTGCATGTACCATTGTTGAAGTTTTACCTGTCCCAGGCATCCCTAGAATAAGAGTGTAATTCTTCGCAGTAAGCACCTAAAATTACACCACAAGATCACAAATAAATAAAGGTGTTCCTGCTGTAAATAAGTCAGCTACAATTATGCAAACTGTAAAATATATTGTTCAAATCTGTATTAAAAAACAGTAAAAGAAAATACTAATTTACCTTGTGAATTGCTCTCCGCTGATCATCGTTTAAATTTTTCTCTGAACGGATATATGAAAGTGCATGATCTTGACTAAACATTCCTCCACTATCAAACCAAGGTACCTGTAAGATTGACTAAACAGAAGAAGTTATTATAATATAACATAACAGGAATCAAGAATTTGACACAAGCAGTACCTTAGTACCCACCTCAAGGTCAACAATCATTTTCTTTACACATGAATTCCTTGAGCCTTGAACAAACAGCTGAATAAGGTTGAATCTATGATGGGATGAAACATGCAAAAAAAAACATGGTGCATTTGCACTTAAAATTTCACTATCGTGTAGGTGAATCAAGCTTGAAGATGACACTAGCTAGGAATATGCCATACTATGATACTACCTCATAGTTGCGAATGAGGAAACAATTTCATCCTTATCAACCCGCCAGACTTCTTTGATGAGATTGCTTATTTCTGAAGACGAATCACTGCCAGGAAGCCTTAAGTGCTGAGAAAAAGATATCTAGAAATTATAAATAATTTATGTTATGATCTATATAACTAACTGTAGAAAGCTATTATAGTATTACTAAACATAGACACTTTCACTATACCAAAATATCCATTTTGGAACGGAGGGATTCCATTTCAAATAATTTCTGGAACACCTATATTTCGTGCCTATTTTTGAGTTGCCAAATTTCTTGGAACGGAAATAAAGCGTTACAAGCAACGTTCATTGGAACGATTTAAATGCGTTCTAGTTCTGTGGAATAGAAATAAAGCGTGCCTAACAAAGAATTTCAGATTAATTTTTGTGCCACTTATTGGAATGGCTAAAATGTGTTCCAGTTTTGGAACACAAGAAAAGTGTTCCAAACAAAGTGTTTTAGATGAATTTTTTAGCCACATACTGGAACGGCTAAATAATGTTCCAGTTTTTGAACAATATAAATTGTATTCCTATTTGGTTGCCCAAATTATTTGAAATTGCAAACGTGCAACTTGAAATTATATAAAACCTGTAGCGTTCCAAGGAAGTATGTAACAAAATGGCAATTGACAATATCTTGTACTCATCTTAAGATTTTATGAACTTCAAACTCATTAAAATATAAATGAAAGTAAATTAACTTCCATAGCACAAATATGGAAAAAAATAGATCATGTTAAAGATACATAGACTAATAAAGTCAAAATGTCTTACATAAATATTGTATGTTAATACAACTTTACTAAACTAACTATCATGCTCAAAAAATATTTGAGAGTTATAAAAATAATTTAAGCAGCAAAGACTAATCTCTTCTCTGACACTTGACGTTCTTGCTAGGTTGGGAACCCCACCTACTCCAACATATTACAGTTGACAGTAATGAAAAAAAGAAGTACAAAAAGACCTAATAACCGAAGCTTGTAAGCTGTTTATTGATTGGTCACACTTTAGCATGACTTTACTATGTAACAGCATAGTTTTATGGACAATCACCATTCTAATCATTCATCACCTGGACATGAATTTCCTCTGTGGAGTATTTCCTATCCAGGTTTAGGAACCTATAACTTAGCAAAGAGATGCAAAGCCTGCCCTCGGGGCTCGCCTCAATTCCATTTGAGATATAACTCGCCAAAACCAACACAAAATTACCCAATAAGGTTATTCACATCCTATACAGTTGATATTTTTACTATTGAGCTACCCAAATGCTAAACTAACTAAATATCATACTATAAATTTATCATCATCCAGCATACCCAAATGCTAAACTAACTCAATATCATACTATAATATAATCATCATCCAGCATTCTCCTATCAGAATGGACCTATACCTCTATAGATGGAGAAAACACC
>JANAVB010004525.1:0-41214 GCA_029216955.1 Iris pallida | reverse complement strand
CTTCACAGCCCTCTCGAGACTCTCTGCTGTCCTCCAAACCTCCGACGGCTCCGCCGCCCTCTTCTCGTGCAGCACCTCCGCCCTCGAGAAACCCCTCTCCCCCGCTCGAAGCCCCCGCTCCTCTGCTGAACCGTCGCGACCTTTTTCTCTCGCCGCCGGTAGTCGAGACCTCCGCGTGCGCCCCCTTCTTTTCAGTGCCAGCCGTGACCCCACTCCGTAAGCCTCTGCATTGCCTCCGGCGTCGCCCCTTGCCGTCAGAGCCCCCGTACCCTTCCTCCTTCTCCGGCCACCGTCTCCCGCTCTCCTCACCCTCTTGTTCCTCTCTGAAAAAAAACGAAAGAAAGTAGATATTATTATTTTATTATTATTATTATTAGTTAATAGTTTATTTAATGTTATTAGTATAATCAGTTTAGATTAGTAAACTCATGAGTTGTGATTATTAAATATTAGATTATTATTTTATTATTATTATTATATTATATTATTATTATTATTATTATTATTATTATTATTAACAAAGGTTTGCTAATTCGTTATTTTTTATAAAAATATACTTATATAAGTAGTTCCAAAAAAAATAGATGGTGAAAATATATTTACATTTACTTATTTTATAGGTCATATTTGGCAATATTAATTTTTAAAATTATATAGGCTATAATATAGATTTGTGTGTTTATATGTATAATATAGTATATATTTTAGTATTATTAGTACTGTGGGCATTATTATCATTAATTTTATATTGTGATTACTAAATATTATTTTGGAAATTATTATTAGTTATGTATTTTAAAATAGAACTATTTACCTAAGTTTTACTTAAACAAAATTGGCTTTCAACTGGTTTTCTAGATTTGTAAATATTATAAGTAATTATTTTAACTAATGAAAATATAGTTTTCTACCTATAATATCATTTTGGACAAATTAGGGTTTAGCCTAAAAACGATATTTTCCGAAAGGAGTTTTGCTTTAAAACGATTTTTATGTTTTCGATATTATCTAGCAATTTATTTTACTAGTAAAAATATTTCAAGTATTTAAACTGAAAGTATTTTTGAACTAATAATAATTTATTAAATATTTAAATATTTATATAAAACATTTTTACTAAATAAATTAATTTTGACATAAAGCGATTTCTCATATCTACTTATGAATAATTTGGGATAATAAAACATTATTTTTTAGTCTCCAAAAAAACATATATATATTTATCTAAATTTCCTTCGACTATCCTTCCGCCTATGACTAAATCTTATTATTCATGTGCCCCACCACCACCAACCGTCCGAGGAGGACAAGCTTATGCCACGATCATGGAGAACCCTATGACACCACAAGGAGGAGGTGACGGAAGTTCATAATAGATCATAGTAATAGTACCATTGTGAGTCCTATATTAGATTTTGTGAGAACATGGAAATTTTAGTAGCAGCAAGTTTGACTATTTTTATATCATAGCTTTATTTGAATTTCGAGGACGAAATTATTTTAAGGTGGGTAGGTTTGTGAGCCCTTAGCCCAGATTTTCCTATTTTTTTATTTTTTATTTAATTTACTCTCCTCTAATATTTTCCTTTTTGGTAAATGAATAATGAAAGGAAGATAGTGGGCTTTGCAAATAGAAACTCCTTAAGGGGTTTTGTGCAAAAACCCAATTCAAATTCAAAACCCAGCCATTTATTCTCTCTGCTCGAATAGAGACCAGTTCGAAAAGGTCAAACCACACAATTTCAAACCAAGATTGGCTCTTATCTACTCTCCCCATTGATTTTATATATATATACTCGATCAAACCCCTTATCCCCAAAACCCTAATTGTCCTGCGCCCTCAAAGTTCGAATTCGTGCGGGTCGTGATCAGGAATTTTCTGTCGAGTATGAGTGTTCGACTCTTTCAATCAGGTAAAATTCTTCCCACATAACCATGCCATGAGATTTCTGTTCAACTTGGTTATTTCAACGGGTTTAAGTAGAAGGGTAGATGTTTGTGTTAATTCCTAAAAGAAGGAGTAAGTGGTGTGGTCTAGGAGATGGTTTCGGGATAGGTATCAGATCCTTCCTGATACGGCCAAGTATCAGAAGTTATGGCAGGGAGGGTTGTTTGTATATATCAGTAGATTGAGACAGGGACAGATGGGAAGTATTGTTGTACCAGTTTAGAGTTTGAGTCCACACCAAAGCATAGATATGTATAGATAAAGATTCAAGTTAACCGGGATTGTCCTCCTAAAATAAACCTCTGTGAAAACAGGTTAGGGTAGGTCATTTCCTCCTTTGAACTATAGGCAACCATAATAGGATGCCTCTTGAAATTGTACATTAGATAGGATCATTAGGCTCTCAGTTATTTGGCATGTGAAGGATGCACCTGAATGCACTGCAGAGTGTGGGGGGCAACCTATATCCGTGTGTGTATGTGTATATACTTGGTCTATTCATAAGTGACAGGAATTCGTGTATAGGAACAGTGCCTACATGGATACCAATATAATAGTTATATAGGATACCTTGACAGTAAGGTTACTTGTGTTCTTCAAGGACCTGGGGACTTTAGGTGACTGATAGAAAAGTGTGGACTGAACCTACATTAGAATGGAGATGCTGATTTTTTATAACAGTATCAAAGTTTTGCTTAGGGAGTATCAGAGAATTAGTTGAGGATTGCATAGGTACCTTTGCCTTCCCTGTATAGTTTAGTGAGTACTCACATTCACTTATACCCATTGCACTCTTCACTCATTCACTACATACACTGCTGATTATTGTTGTCCTTCATTATTTTGCAGTTTCAATCTTGGTATGGAAGCCTTGGGAGTTGATCTACAAACATGAGTAATCAACAACTAATACCCATACCCTTTAGGCTCTGTAAGGCCAACATATGTCATGGCAATTAACCCTCATATAGAGTTTAAGCCCTGTCCCTTCAAAGAAAACTTTCAGACCATGTAATATTCATTTAAAATATATTAGCCCAGGTTCCTGTGCACCCAGGTTCCTGTCATCATTAAGAAAGGTTTATGGTTCCTGTGTACCAGGTTCCAGTTTAAGGGAAATAGCCTGAGATCCATCTCATTGATTCCATCCTTTGTATTAGTGTCCCTCGGTTCAGTCATACAAAGCCCTGTACTCTAATGTATTCTAGAGTCTCTGCTACAGGATACCCTAGAAACATGGGACCAGTGACATTATTTATCTGGCTATTCATTAGACAGGTATGAATTACAGGGTACATATCTGTCATACCAGGTCCTGTTCTCTCATAAAATGTTCCATGTTATTCATTAGACACAGTTATGTGGACTGACCCCTGAATCCAACTAGTACAGGGGTATCTAATATCCTATGGCAGTGAACCTCATCCCAGTATGTGAGAGGTACATACATATAACAGTCAACCTGAGATACATTCGAGTATCTAGTATTTTAAATATGGGCATTGGGTCTAGTGGTATGATTCTCCCTTAGAGTAAAATAGAGTGTCTATAGGTATTTAATACAACCTGGGATAGGGAACAGGGTCAGAGCTCTGTAGTTAGCCTCCATGAGTTGAATTGAATCACCTGGCAGTTGGGTGTGGTCACTTTTCATCTCTACCAAGGTTTCAAGTAACATGTGCAACAGTGGTAGTCTACTTGCCTCAACCTGAAAGTTCAGGAACAGGGGAATGGGTGGCAAATCCTGCACTAGTGTGTATTATAACTGTGCAGGGGTACATAAACAGTGTACACCTACCTTGATTTGACTGATTAGGTTGTTTGTATACCCTAGGAGGGGAAAAGTTACTTATGTTGTAGGTATCAGGAACAGAGAGATATGAGGATGACCTCTAATGTATCCATTTTAGTATGATAAACATACCCTCTTAGTTATATGTCATGCAACCACAGGGCCAGTCACTCTACATCAAATATGGTAGCCCACACCCTTTCTCCTGCTTAAGCTATTAAGTATTGGGTCCATGTGGTATCAGATGAGAGGGGATTAGAGGCTCGAGTCAGCCCAATGTAATGCCCGGTCAGTAGGATATCAATCCTAATCGATATGAGAAATCAGTTAACCACCAGGTATCAGCCCTTGTTTGAACGTTAGGATATCAATCCTAAAATTCGAAAGCACCAGTCAGTCTCCATATATCACACATATATCAATCCTAATAGGCCAAGTATAATAGAGTATCACTAGCTAGTAGGGAAGCCTATGTAGACTAGAGGTTGGGACAAAAGAAAGCTATAGGGTCAGGTACAGGTAAGAAGAAGGGGGTATAACCACTGTGTAGATCTGGGCATATGTGCTGTATAGAGTACTAGGACAGGATATGTGTCCTACACCTAGTGACCAAGGTCATATACCTTGACAGGGCTTACTGTGAATTGGCTGAGTATTCAAATTGCTTGACAGGTAAACTTTTTTTAGTATCAAACTGATACATGAGAGACCCTTATTTGCGTCCAGTCAATTATGCTATTCATCTGTAACATCAAGAGTTAGAAATTGATGTTTAGGTAGTCAGGGTATCTTGTGTCATGTCTTATATCAACTCTCGAGAGGAAAGTATAGACCTAAGGTGTGGGTTCTTACTTAGTAGGATGAATAGCTGCCCTATATCCAGGAATTCTAGGGTTACATAAAATAGGCTATGATAAAAGGGTCAAGACTTATAAGAGCTTAGGTGAACACAAAGGCAGTCCCATCATAGAGCCCTAATAAAGCTATCTCTAACCAAATACACAAACTCTCCATAAGGGCTAAATTAGGAAAACTAACAAATGAGTATGTACACATATAGATTAGCATTACTTTGATTCATGTTGACAGTAGGTATATGGTATAAAATAGGTTACTTGGACTCGGACTCAGTGCTCGACTCATACCCGCAGCTCAGGACAACAGGCAAGTATACATTGCCTTTGTTACAGCTTTATTTACATGCTATTGCTTTCATTATCCAGTTGATTGCTGACATATGCTTCATCATTGCTCACAGTTAGCCTTGTAGCCTTATTTGAATATGTTTTCATTTGTACTGGTTTGAGTTGTATCGTAGGACGATCATGTTATAAACTGAACTGTTATTTCCTTATTTTGATTTCTTACAACCTGCGAGTCCACACACAGGGCGAGGGTTGATCGTTTGCACCTGCGAGTCCACACACGGGGCGAGGGTGACTTGTCTTGAAACTGAACTCCGAGTCCGTATTCGGGGCGAGGGTTTGGTTATTCCATTGATCTCCGTTTAATTATTTTCCAGCAGTTCATTTATACGTAGTTGTTCATACTTCATGTGTGTTCGTTTAGTTTTTCATGTTTATCTCCTGGATTTCTTTCATGCATGATAAACTGTTTAGAAAGGCTTGTATTATATATCTTGCTAGTCCTCTGAGGACCTGATGATCTCTTCAGGTTAGCTGCACGTAAGCCAGGTAGAGACGAGCAGTGTTGAGCCAGCATTCAGATTACGGTATTGTTACGTCGATGATTAGCGTAGTTGGTTTCAGTTGTATTGTTCTTGTCTATTTTATTCTGTCTATTGGTAGTAGATTTGTCCACCGGACGAGACTTGAACCACTTGAAATTTAGTTTATATTATTCAGTTTATTTCAGTTGTATTTATTGGATTCAGAAGTGACTTTACTTTCTGTGGATGAGATCTAGATTACCTTGTTGGACATAGTTTTTGTGACTTCTATGTACTAGACAGCATTCTACCGCCGATACTATGGCGTAGGCTGGGCTTGGACATGCCTCGTATCCGATGAAGGGTGCGGGTCGTGACAAGTTTTTTTGATGGCCCATGCAGGTCTACGTTAATCACTTCGGTTACATTACTGTATCGTCGTGAGCCTGCCATAGGATTAGAAACTTAGGATCTCATCCAGGTGTCTTAAAAACAGTATTGTTCTCTGTCCTTGATTTCTATTGAATCTTTGACTTGCATCCTGCTTGAAATCTTTATACCATCTAATGTTCCCTTTTTGCAGTGAATGGATTCTCAAGACAGGAACAACGCCTCCCTAAATACCCCACCGACTGCTGGAGGGTTTTCACGTACAGACCCTGTCGACGTAGGGAGGTCAGCTTACTCATCAGGGCGACCCTGCTCTACCGCAATATTCGAGATTTCGTAGAGACGACGTTCCACCCCCAGCACAAGTTCCACATCCAGCACCTACCATGTACCCTGCACCATCGATGTATCCAGCTCCTACAATGCATCCATCTCCAGCGACGTATCCAGCACCTGCCATGTACCCAGCACATATTCTGCCTCCGCCGCTTACACTGGACAACGTTGCACTCCTTGGAATCTTCCAGCAGTCATCACTTCCCAGACGCGGCAATCCGACGACTTTTGCGATACCTTGAGAGAGGCTCTCCAGACTAGAGACGCGACCGCACCCTGGAACTTCCAAGAATTTCATGGACCTTAGGCCAGGAAATTCAAAGGGACGCCACCACTCTAGTATCTTTACTTATGTCCTGGCGTTTAGCCACCGGCACCTGTTTAGCCAGCTAATCTAGACATTTTGTCTTTGCATAATTCTAATTAAATCAGACTGCAGCTGAATAAAATTTTGTACTTATGACTCTCTGGGCTAGGTAAAGCTAGATCCCCATAATCATTCTGATGAAGCATCAGGGACTTACTGCTTTATCTTATATGTTCATTAATTGATATTTTCTTGCTTGAATGATTGAGACATAGATGTTATGTGTGACCATAGGAGACTTGAATGTAGCATACACCCCTTGTCTCTCGATAGCCACTATCGCCGTATGACGTTTGTATACCTCATATGGAGTAGCTGGCCTAGTCCGTCTCCGTATTTCGGTACTGGGGCGTGACAGATTCTTTACGCGGATGAGTGGTTAGAGAACGTGGATCGGATTCTTCGGATGATTCGAGTTCCAAAAGACCTGAAGATCGAGTCAGCTAGCATACAACTTTACGACATTGCCCGCACCTGGTATCGAGACGAGCCATGATTTAGCGTACCAGACGTGACTTGTATAGAGCCTAAAAATCAAGTTGCGCCTTCAAATATGATCAGTGATCAAGTTGCGCCCCAAAAATCAAGTTGCGCCACTGATATAAAGCAGACTGCGCTACCGATCAGATTGTGCCTGATATCATACTGTGCCCAATCTTTTTGCGCCAAAGCCTACGTGGCATCTGACACTTAATGGTCATCATTACCTGACCATACTGACGACTGATACAACAGAGAACGAGAAAAATCTCTTCGAATCCCTTGAATTGTGCCGCTCAAGGAAAAGTTGGTGGACAGCTATCTTGACACTTCGTGAGTTGCGCCCAGGCGCAATCTAAACAAAATCCTTAGTTGCGCCTATGTGCAACCTGAACGACTTTTGATCAGAAGCTACTACGTGTATAGGTGCCGCTCAAATCAAGCGTAGTTTGACTTGTTGACTAAAGCTCGCAAACATGTTAAAGTTTAGACAACTTACATTCTAAAACAGGATGACATGGCGCATGCCACTAATCTCTCAAGACGTGTCTACTATCCTGTACACGACCACGTGCATCTCAATCTACGATGCCACGCGTCTAAATACAGTTAGTAAACGATTGACAACTGAATGAAAGTTGGCGCAACAGGAGGTTGGCGCAATCCAGTATGGCGTAATCCAGCCTCGTGTACATCAGAATAACTGCTAAAATAGTTATTTCCTGAACTCTATAAATAGAGTTTCCAATCATCATCGAAAAAAAAGAAAGGAAATCAAGAACTCTGGCAAAAATTGCTGCTGCATTCTCTAGAGGCTACAGTCTTCAAGTTCACATAGTCCAAGGGATGAAGTGATCGTCTTCTAATCAGATTCCTAAAGTTGTACTTCTCCAGAATTCATTGTACTTTGTACTCTTTTACAAGTTTGGAATAAAACAATTTTTATTTTTGCAAACAAAATGGCGACTCTGCTGGGGACGACTTTCTCCTCCGACGAGAAAGTGACAACTCAATGTGACATTGTGTTGATCGGCAAGACGCAGAAGACTCTGGTTGTTCAAGTCAACCAGACAGCCTACGAGAATATGATCAACACCAAGAGCAACAAGAGCGCGATGGCTACTGCCAAGAACAGGACTCCTAAATCCCCCACAGTCACTGTTGCCCAGGCGTAACTTGAGTGCTCAATGACTAAGGCACAATCCGCCCAGTGGTTCCGGTACAGCCTGTTTCTGTTGCCAGGGCGCAATCTGCTCACTCTGCTGCCCATGTGCAGTCTACCACTTTCCTTGCTGCCAAAACGCAGTCAGTTCAAGCTACTGTTGAGGCACAGTCTACCAAAGTTGCTGCCAAGGCGCTACCAGTAGTCCGTAGGACTATGGCACAACCCAAGCAATCTGCTACTCCGACGCAACTTAAGGGAACTAGTCTTTGGCTATACCCTCTTCCAATCTCAAGTTCTGAACTTAGAGAATTCATGTCTTAGTGCTAACACTAGAAAAAGTCCTATGGCATTTTCTCAATTGGCACAATCTATGCCTAAAATGATCACACAACAGAACAAAGGGAAACGCTTCTTAGCTAACCCTGTTCAAAATAAAGGAAGGCTTCCTTTGGTCTTTCCTAAACTTCCCTGGTCTATGACTCAGAGGAAGATGTATCAGATTCCATTCCTGTAAACAGAGGTCCTTGGATCTCTGATATTAGAAAGAATATTGATCACAGAGGTATCTTGTCTACTCCTATGGGTCTGGTCAAGATCTTTCTACCTTGCAAATTTTAAGATCCAAACAAGGAAAATTGAAGGTATCACAAACAGAGACACCGGGAGCAAAATTTTTAGATTTACGTGCTTATCTCAATAGGCGCCAACCAATATCAGCTTTGGTAACACGCAAGAACCCTACGCCAAAGGCCAATCTGCATCAAAAGTCAATGTTTGAAAAGAAAGACCTCTACCTATGCTAATGAGTTGAGTACATCCTTGTACACTCAAGGAACCAAACACCTGAAGAATAGGAGACATGTTCCTAACATCATTAAGGAATATGTCCCAGCGACTTCTCGTCCTGTGGTTGTAACTGATCTACGACAACGTCTTACAAAAGGCGGAAGACTACGGGAATGTTTTCCTCATATCTAGATCGCACTTCAAATCGCCACTGCCTACATAAAGTTGTCAACAACTGTTGTTGCCAATCGGCTCGACGATCTGTCTTCGATCGTTTGAAACTATACTTCAACTCCTGAACATATAAAAGAAGCGAGATGAACTATTATATGCTTCTGTTAACATGACTTCTCAAGGCACTGGGGGTGGAAAATGTCCGAGACGTAATGCATCCCGTAATCCTAGTCAACAATACTTAGACCGGATCCATGCATCCAGTGAAGGTGTCTTTCAATACACAAGATCAAGAAATCGACATTTGATCCAAGGTGTCTTTAATCAAGAAGATCTCCCTATCACCCATGTGGGAGAGGACTCTCTTTCGGAGTTTGATGCAGATAGTGAAAGTTCTGAACAAACATCTCATCAATAGCTACAAGAGAGAGTGACAGCTATATAAAAGAAGATCAAGATGCCTCTACATCAACCAGCCAAGCGCAACGAATTGTTGCATTAGAAGACAAATTGAAAACCATGGCAGAAATGGTTGCAAGTATGCACACCATAATGGTGGCTCAACATACAGTGCCTTCGATTGTAAACCATGTTACAAATCCGGAGCTTATAGCATCTTCTGTACCTGTCAGTCTGGGGGTACCGGCCCTCAGTTTGCTTCTGTACCAACTCAAGCTGATCCAAGTCAGTTTGGTGCTGGGGGTGGTAATTATCACGTTGTTCCTCCTTCCAATACTTCTAACCAGCCTACCAATTCCCAACATCAGGGGATGCCAATGAGGCTATGAAACTTTTGCGCACTCAGTTTGAGGCTTTCAAGCAGAAGGATGGTCTACAAAGATGGGCATAAAGCAACCATATCCTACAGAGTGGAAGGAAGTTCCATTTTCTCCTAAGTATAAACTCCCAACCATTATGCTGTTTGATGGTAGCACTTCTCCAAGTCAGTACATCAATCATTTCGAAGTGATGACTGACAATTACAGCCAAATGATGCTCTCCTTACCAGAGTGTTCGTCGGTTGTTTAGCCGGTGCAGCATACGATTGGTATCATAGCTTACCTAATGGTTGTATCTTTGCCGGTTTCAAGCAAATATTCTTGGAACGATTTTATGAAGGAGTCAACGACATGACAATGTCTGCCCTCATTTAAATTAAACAGAGGCACAATGAATCCACAGAGAGTTTCATTAAAAGATTTTGCCGAGAGGCACTCAAATTGCCTTTAGGTACTCATCTGCTGTAACAATAGACACTTGCAATCAAACTTGTTGCCTATATCAGTATGTTGACGTGATCTACATAATTCCAGGATTGGCCTTCTTTTATTGTTAAGCAAAGGCGGCAGAAGTGAGTGCCGAAAAGTTCAACAGTTAGGAGTCCAGATGACTCATCCTAACCAGATGAACTTTCTACACCTGGGGTTAGTAATCGCCAGAATAATCACAAGATTAAGAAACATTGGCCATCAATCTTAAAGGCAAAGAGTCTTGGCTGTCAATGTTACTCAGACGGCATCCACTCCATCAGCACCACTGCAAAAGTCAACTCATCCAAAAGAAGAGTATTCTTTCGACGAAGATGATACGTTAAGCATCTTCGATTGCTTGATCAAAAGCATAAGCTTTATCTTCCAGAGGCAAAACGACCGGAAGAAGTTGGTAAAACTGACCCTAAATACTGTGTTTACAGATTCATAGGGCATCCAACCAGAACATGTTATGTACTCAAGGACAAAATTCAGGAGTTGGTCAACTCTGGAGCAATTACTCTACAGCATGACAGAAAACGGTGACTGCTAATGTGGTTCTCTCCAATTTGGTAATATTCCACCACAATTCGTGCAAGATGGAGTGTCCCCATTCCAAGGACTACTCTAGAAATTGTGAATTCTTGCCTCCTCAAAATGAAGGTCTTGTTCCGGTGTCAACCAGAGGAGAGATCATGTAGATTCATCCAGATCTGGTGACAGAATTAAAACGCCTTCCTCTTCTAAACAAAGAAGCGTTCTAAGTCTAAATCAAAGAACTGTAATATGGTATCCTCTGAACCATTAACAGAAGAAGAAATCCTAATGGGCACTAGATCTGGAAAACCCTATCTTCGGGAGTATTCCGAAAATCAAGATCCATCCTGGATGCTCTTCCTCCATCAACTTCTCCTGCTGAGATACACCATCTACATCGTGCCAGTGGTAGAACCATCTCCTCCTAAACCAACATCAGCAGAAAAGCAACATGTCGCTTTGATAAAGCATTGAGAGTCATCATCTCTTGGACTTGAAAGCATTACAATTTTGACATATTGGCTCAATTGGCCAATACTCCAGCAAGATTGTCAATTTGAACTTTTATGTCTCTCAAAAGAACTCGTGAGACGTTAAGTGAAGCCTTGATACAGGCTGACGCTTGTTTGAGTTTTCTCAAGAAGCCCGAAAAGGAGCCAGCCAGCTGTGCACATTGTCATAGTGTATTTGAATTAATGCCCAATATCACTTTTGCACAAGATGACATGCTGTTAGAAGACAATCGTCATGATTGTCCTCTCTATTTCACAGGATATGTGGATACCATAAAAGTCGACCGTATTCTGATTGATCCGGGTCTGCACATAGCATCATACCGAAGTCCTTACTGGATGCTTTGAAAATCCTAGAACACAATCTTTCTACAACTATCACTACCATCCTGGGATTTCAATCAAGAAGAAGTGAACCTTTGGAGAAGATACGCCTAAAATTTTAAATTGGCAATCTTCGTACAAAGGTACTTTCTATGTTATTGACAGTCATGGCTCATACAATGCTTTGTTGGGAAGGCCATTTCTCCATGAACACAATATTGTACCCTCTATACTCCACCAATGTTTCAAATATGTGGATGGTAATAGAGAAGTCCAAAAAGAGGTTGCAGATCTGAATCCTTTCAAAGGAGTTGAAGCATATTGCAACGATTCTCATATGTATAAAGAGGAATTCATGAAGGTGGTACTAGCAATGGACACAGATAAAGAACAGAAGAGTATACCTAATGATACTCTAGTAATTCCAGTCAAAGGGCGTACCTCCTGTCCTCAGTCTTCCCAACCACTGACTATTTATCTACCTTCCCATGAGAAGCGACCTAAAGGTGATAGTCAGGAACAAAGGGAGCTCACCTCTTCTGAGCCGCTTGTAATCGATCTTCGTCGCAAGAAGCTCCCTCCTCCTTCTCGTTCTTTTTCTCCCCCTCTTGTCATCAATCTGACTAAGCCTGCTAAGGCTAAAGTCCCTATTGTAAATGATGGTGTAAAGATCAATAAAGCATCTCCTTTGCAGTATACTGATGTCTTTTACTATACTTAGTGTTATTTGGATATGCTAGATAGCTTTAAACCACTTGCAATAGAAGTTGTATCATCTCGATGAAATGTGGTATCACTGGATTCAATACAAGAGTCGTACTTCTTAGTACCATCTCGAAAGAAAGCTAAAAAGCCTATATTCTTCAACAAAAGAGAAGAACCAAAAATCATGCTCTATAATAATAATAGAGATGATACAGGAAGGCTACAATTACGACGCTATAGTCCACAATCTAAAGCCATTATCCGTAAAATGGGCTATGATTTCAGAACATGTCTCAACAATGGTAAAGGAAGGCGAACCCCTCTTCGTATTGTTGGTCCAAGAGGAAAATCACAACAATACCATAGTAAAACGAAACGAGGACTAGTTTATATGTCACCACTTCCAACTCCAGAACCTTCTGAATCTGATGAAGAAGAACGTTCAAACTCTTCTGATTCTATCTCCTGGGACTCTGATACCAGCATCGGTCATATTCATAAGGTTATAGTATCTTCTAACATGGCGTCCGCCGAATTCTCAGAAGATGATGAAAGTGACATTGAAGAAGCTACTGAAATGGATCCTTGGGCACAAAGGATGGACAATCAGTGGAAACTTCGTTTTGAACAACGAGAACCACCTACTGAAGATCAAGTGATCCAAATTGATATTGGAGAGAAAGGTGTATCACGACCAATCTTCATCAACAAGAATCTTCTAGAAGATGATAAACAAGAATTAATTCACCTTATTCGTGAATACATTGACGTCTTCGCCTGGAGTGACGAAGATATGCCGGGATTAAATCCTCAAATTGCAACTCATAAGCTTAACATCTTGCCGAATGTCAAACCGGTCAAACAACAACAACGGCGATTTAAGCCTGAATTGATGGATGCAATTGATGAAGTCAAAAAGCTTATAACCTGTGGCTTTATCAGAGAAGAACAACATCCTGACTGGGTAGCCAATGTCGTCCCTATCCTGAAAAAGACCGAAAAAGTTCGAGTTTGCATAGACTTTCGGGATCTCCATGATGCTTGCCCTAAGGATGAATTCCCTCTCCCAATTACTGATGTTATGATCGATAATACATGTGGATACGAACGAATTTCTTTCATTGATGGGTTTTCTGGATATAATCAAATCCGGATGGATCCTAAAGATGAAAAACATACTTCGTTTCGTACTCCTCGGGGTGTACTGTTATACGGTCATGTCGTTTGGTCTAAAGAATGCAGGTACAACTTACCAGCGGGCTATGAGTACTATCTTTCGAGATCATTTGTGAAAGACTGTTGAATGCTATGTTGACGATATTACTGTTAAAAGTTGTCTCAAAGAAGATCACATTCAAGATTTAAGAACTATCTTCAATCTAATGCGCCAGCATCAACTCAAAATGAACCCCACCAAGTCTTTCTTGGGTGTCTCTAGTGGTAAGTTTCTCGGCTTCGTCATTACCTCTAAGGGTATACACGTTGATCTCGAGAAGACCAAAGTCATTCAAGAGATGCGTCCTCCACGCAACCTAAAAGAGCTACGAGGATTCCAAGGTCGACTTGCGTACATCAGGCAATTCATTTCGAATTTATCTGGACGTTGTAGACCATTTACTCAATTAATGAAGAAAGGTGTATCTTTCATTTGGACGAAAGAATGTCAACGAGCATTTGATGACATTAAAGCGGTATTTAATGAGTCCACCGGTTCTTGTACCACCGATCTCAGGAATACCCTTTTTAATGTATGTCCGAGCAATGGATCATTCATTGGAAGCTTTGCTGGCTCAGAAGAACAAGGAAGGTCATGAACAAGCCATTTACTATCTCAGCCGAACGATGATTGGAGCTGAACATCGTTATAGCCCAGTGGAGAAGGAATGTTTAGCTTTAATGTTTGTTGTTCAGAAGACAAGACATTACATAATAGGCCAAACTATTCATGTCATATCTCGGGTCAATCCTCTTCGAGTTTTAATGAAGAAGCCAAGCACACTCAATTCTAGACTTGCCACATGGGCCATATTGCTAGCATAATATGATATGGTTTATGTTCCTCAAAAGTCTGTGAAAGGCCAAGCACTTGCTGACTTTTTAGCAGCTCATCCTGTCCCTGAGACATCTAAACTCTATGATGAAATTTTGGACGAAATATTGGAATCAAATATGATCTCAGAAGAATTTCCTACTTGGAGGTTGTTCTTTGATGGAGCTTCTAGAATTGGACCTGGAGGTACTCTTATTACTGGAGTAGGAATTGTTCTTGTTTCACCTGATGGGTTAACTATTCAAAGGGCCTATTCTTTTGACGAATCATGCTCCAACAATGTGGCAGAATACAATGCTTTGCTCATTGGACTTCAATTAGCCAAACAATTGAATATTGAATATTTCGAAGTATATGGTGACTCTAAGCTGATTGTTAATCAGGTTAGAGGCATATATGAAGTCCGATATCAAGATTTGGTACCATACCATGAAGCAGCAAACCAGAATAGCTTCTTCATTCAAAGGATTCTTCATCGAATATGTACGTCGCGCATGCAATACAGAAGCTGATGCTTTAGCTAACCTAGCTGCAGTATTGGCAGTTCCAGTCAAAAGACAACAAATGGTGGTTTTTTTCTCTAATAGAGAATTATTTTGTGTTGAAAACAACCACAACATTGAATTCAGCAACCTAACTGAAGTCAATGTCATTAGTGAGACTGGAGGACACCTTTCATTGATTTTACAATACATGACATTTTGCCAGAAGATCCTAAAGAAGCTATAAGTATCCGTCGTCGATCACTTCGATTCTATTATAATCATACTACTAAGACACTATATCGAAGAACTTTTGATGGATTACTCTTGAGGTGTCTAGCTGGTGATGAAGCAAAGCAGATATTACGTGAAGCTCATGATGGTGTTTATGGAGCACATCAACTTGGTCCTAAACTACAGGATCGTATCCGACGTATGGACTACTACTGGCCTTCTATGGTCTCAGATGCTATTGATTATGCAAGAAAATGCCGTGCATATCAAATTCATGCAGATTTTATTCACCAACCGTCGGAATTTCTCATCCAACTACAGCCTCGTGGCCTTTTGAAGCTCGAGGTATGGATATAATTGGCTCTATTAATCCTCCTTCATCTAAGGGCATCGGTTTATCTTAGATATAACCGATTATTTTTCCAAGTAGGCAGAAGCTATACCTTTGGCTGAAGTAAAAACTAGTAGTGTCATTAACTCCATCAAACATCATGTGATATATAGATTTGGTGTCCCTCGCCGAATCATTCATGATAATGGGCCGCAATTCATCAGCCAGAAGTTTCATAGGTTCTGTGATGACAACAGAATCAATAATGCTGCCTCAACAGCCTATAATCATGCGGTTAACGGGTTGGCTGAAGCATTCAACAAGACCATTATCAAACTCCTCAAAAGTTTATTTCTATCAAAAAACGTAATTGGAGTGATAAACTTGAAGAATGTCTATGGGCATATCGCACTACTGTCCGTAACCCCACAGGTTGCACACTTTTTTCTCTGGTATATGGATGTGAAGCGGTACTACCTTTGGAGATTCAAATTCCATCGTTGAGAATTGCCATTGCTAATGAGCTTACTACAGACAATAATGATCGTCTTCGGCTTCAGGAATTGGAGGCACTCGATGAGAAACGATTATTGGCTCAACAACACATTGAACTTTATCAGGCGCAGATTTCAAAAGCTTTCAATCGCAAAGTCAGAGTGCGAACATTTCAAAAAGGCGAGTTGGTTCTTACAGTCAGACATCCTATGACTATGACACATATGAGTAAAGACAAGTTCGAGGCAAAATGGAAAGGACCATATGTGATAAATAAAGTCTTTTCTAATAGAGCCTATCAATATGGACGGCAGAGTTGCTATGATGCCCATCAATGGCAAATTTCTCAAGAAATATTATGTATAAAGACAAAAATACTTTATTTTCAGAGACATGATGTAAATAAAAGTTCATTTTTTTATTCAAAAGCATAATTCAATTACATAATATTAAGGATGGGGAGGAGGCCCTGATCTTTCATGATTAAATACATAGTTCGCCAATCGTTCAAGCATCACATTGCCAGAACTCACGAAAAACTCGCAAGCAGCCATCCTCAATGCTTCTTCTTCGGCAGTCTTCTCGAGTTCCACTAACTTGGAGATCAAATCCTGTCCTGGCGCAGGAGGAACAGTTAAGCCTTTGCCTCTTTCTTTCCGAGAAGGCACAGAAGGCTCAGTAGAGAGTATCTCGGTTTCTTCTTTGATCTTCGGAGCATGTAAATCTTTGGAAGACATTTTCATAAAGAATGGAAAGAGATTGGCAATATCTACAAAAGTTTTGTTCTATTTATAAACAAAACAACTAGGTAATCGGCCTCAAGAACTGATGCAACTTTTGGAAAGAAGCACAACTATTCGTTCATTTCTAACGGTTCATTCATAACCGACCATTCATTATCCCTTCTCCAAAACTGACGTGACTATTCACTCATTTATTCTTTTTTTCGAGAGTCTAAAAGGCCATTCATTCATTCAATATTTCTTCCTCGAAAATCGAAGTGAATAATCACTCATTTATTTGTCATAATGAGAATCCATGTCTCTGAATTTCAAATAGCCACGTCAAGCAACTTGCCACATTAACATTCTCTCTGCATTCTGCTATCTATGTCAGCATATCAAAAAAAAATCTTTGAATTATAAAAAGGAGAATAATGAGACAATCATTTCTTTATTTCTTCTTTAAAAACATAGATACATCTTGATAAAAATCTATTACTTCTTTGATTTTCATTCTAATGAAGGTCTCTTACATCTTTGGATCTTTCCATCGATAATGAAGGTCTATTACATCTTTGGATCTACTTATTTGTTGGTGGCAATTCCTTGTCGTCTCGGCCTGAAGCAATGAGCCAGACAATGGAATTAACTCTGGTCTTATCTCTCAGAAAGACGAGAGGAGAACCCCAGAGTGCAGCAACCCAAAGATGAGCTGCTGTCAATACAACTGGTGGAAGGAGACGACCCGCCAGGGGAACTAGGAACGAGATCACCCTTGTGATACAATTCCTAGTTCTGTTTCTCTGCCATCCAAATCTCATGTATAAAGGCTCTTCCTACCATCTGAGGAAGACCCTTCTTAACATGAAGAGTCCTGAGCTGTCTGATTTGAGTGTCATAACCATATGAGTTGCCTGATGTGGGTGTCAAAGAATGTTCCCTGTAACATCCAAATCACCAATACCAGTTCTGAAGAAGCTCGCTAACCAAGTACCTGCAAATATCAATAAAACAGGAGAAGTTAGCAGAATCTATCAGCAGCATTGTCCCTACAAACAGGCACACATCAGCATTGCGCCTACAAATTGGTGCATATCAGTAGCGCCTACAACAGGCGCACATCAGTAATGCGCCTACAAACAGGCGTACATCAGCAATGCGCCTACGAATAAATGCATATCAGCACTGAACATGATCGAACAGGCATATGACAGTAATATGCGCCTCTAATCAGAGCTAAAATATTGGACCATAGTGTGCGCCTATTTGCAGAAATAGTTAGCGCAGACTTACAGTTTTTGAAGACACAGCATGCAAGCAAATAGTGTCAGAAAGAAGTAGCGCAAGTGAAGCCTTGTGGGAAGACATATGTTTGAGAGAGTATGAATGATTCTTTCATTTTTGGATTTCCTTTTTAAAGAGGTTAAAGAAGAGGTAGGTGCGTTGTTCTAGGATTCTATTCTGGGAAAGAACTGAAAATAGGCATCTAAGAGCGTGTAACGGCTGCCACGTGTTCCTCAGAAGAAACAGTAAAATGAAGAATCAGCTAAAATAATATGTCCATGAGCACCATTCGAAGTCACAGCCACACAATATCAGAAATTTTAAAAATTTATTTGCATAAAGATGGGTGGACCCCTACAACCAAGGACATGAGAGCAAAATAGCAAAAGTTGTTCTCATTAAGAAAAGAACATTATTTTTTTGTCCTTGCCTTCATTAGTCTGACGATGGGCGACGTCCAACTCTTGTATGGTGCATATCCCCGAACGACGCATCAGGTTGAGAAATCCCTCTGAATTGGCGTGCTCCTCAGAGGATGATCCGCCACTCTAGTAATTGAAGACTGACGGAGTTAAACCGAAACAGTTCAGAAAGTTCACTGCCCTCAAAGCTGGGTCAGCCTCCAACAAAAAGGTTGTATGTGCAATATCTTGTCTCGCTTCAGGAGACTTGGTTGTGGTGTCAGCATTGGTCTCCATCTCTTTCTTCTTGGGGGCCATTGAAGAACAAAAGTGAAGACCAAAGTGTGGAGATCAACTACATATATATCAACAAATTGACTCTTCGTATTCCTTATAGGAAACTGAAAGAAATCAATAAAACTCCGGAAGACGAAGAGAAGATTGAATATTTTCAAGAAAGGTATTTAATCATGATGACCAAGCATGAGACCGGCGCAACCTGACTTAGTTAAACTTTTATAAATTTAAAGTATTCCAAAACTTTGCAATGTATTTAAGTTTTGAAAACTTTGAAGGGGGTCTTATAGAGCCTAAAAATCAAGTTGTGCCTTCAATATACTGATCAGTGATCAAGTTGTGCCCCAAAAATTAAGTTGTGCCACTGATATGAAGCAGACTGCGCTACCGATCAGATTGCGCCTGATATCAGACTGCACCCAATCTTTTTGCGTCAAAGCCTATGTGGCATCTGACACTTAATGGTCATTATTACCTGACCATACTGATGAATGATACAACAGAGAACGAGAAAAATCTCTTCGAATCCCGTGAATTGTGTCGCTCAAGGAAAAGTTGGTGGGCAGCTGTCTTGTACACTTCGTGAGTTGCGCCCAGGCACAATCTAAACAAAATTCTTAGTTGTGCCTGCGCGCAACCTGAACGACTTTTGATCAGAAGCTACCACGTGTGTAGGCACCGCTCAAATCAAGCGCAGTTTAACTTGTTGACTGAAGCTCGCGTAACCTGATAAAGTTGAGACAACTTACATTCTAAAGCAGGATGACGTGGCTCACATGCCACTAATCTCTCAAGACGTGTCTACTATCATGTACACGACCACGCGTATCTCAATCATACGATACCACGCGTCTAAATACAGTTAGTATACGATTGACAACTGAATGAAAGTTGGAGCAACATGAGGTTGGCGCAATCCAGTATGGCACAATCCAGCCTCACGCACATCAGAATAACTGCTAAAATAGTTATTTCCTGAACTCTATAAATAGAGTTTCCAATCATCATCGGAAAAAAAGAAAGGAAATCAAGAACTCTGGCAAAAATTGATGCTACATTCTCTAGAGGCTACAATCTTCAAGTACATATGGAGTTGGCCCTTACGACGGTCGCAGCTCGACCAGTGATCCAGCAACCGAGAACACCGGAGATAGAGCAGTTCCAGAAGATGAGCCCCAAAGACTTCCTGGAGACAGAGGGGATTTTATATACTGACGAGTGGATCGAGCATATAGAGGAGATCTTTCGCCTGGCCCGGATACCGGCAGATCTCCAGATAGAGGCAGCAGCTAGCCGGATGCGAGATCTTGCTCACACCAGGTATCAGTTAGACCCCAGGGTGGGGGTAGCTGGACAGACTTGGAAGGAGTTCAAGGGCTTCTTCAAGAAGAAGTTCTTTCCAGATTCAGCGCTCAGAGCCTTAGAGTCGCAGTTCGAGAGCTTAGTTTAGGGGAGCCTGTCAGTGGAGGAGTACGCTTGGGAGTTCGACCGTCTCAACAGATTCATAGAGGGCTTGAGCGAGGCGACGAAGGCCCAGAGGTTCCGGAAGGGTCTGGTCAAGGAAGTCAAGTCCTTGACCAAGGGCAACAGGGATGCCACTTTCAAGGAGATTTTGACGGGAGCTTTACTGGCTGAGGATGATCTTGAGCTGAGCCTCAAGAAGGGATGTGACGCTTACGGTACCAGCAGCAGCGGAGGCCAAGCCAAGAGGCCTCATGTGCAGATTCAGCAGACGCAGGCACCAGTGGGAGTTCAGCAGGTGCAGCATCAGTATCGAGGTCAGGACCCGAAGGCGATCAGTTGTTCCTACTGCAAGAAGCCGGGACACATTTGGGAGCAGTGCAGGAAGAGGTTGAAGGTTTACTATATCTGTGGGTCAGCTGCCCACCAGAAGATAGATTGTCCCATTGTACCTCCTTTTGAGGGGGCTAGGCCACCTGTAGCTCAGCACCAGAGGGGTGGAGCTTTTGCGATGGTGGCCGAAGATACTGACGTCGCAGGTGATGGATTAGCAGGTTTGACCTTCTTGTTCTTCCTTCCCTCTTTCATGTGTGATTTCCCTTAGTACCTGCCAGGATATTGCTTGTGATTGCTAGATAGTGTAGCTACCCTGCTCGAGACTGTGGAATCATGACCAGTAGGATTGTGTTGCTTCGACTTGATTGATTGGAGGTTTGACCTAGGAAAGGTGCGATCATCTTAATTTCGAGGACGAAATTTTTATAAGGTGGGTAGGATTGTAACACCCAGTTTTCCAGATGAGGGTATTTTTGAAATTTTGTAATTATAATTATTATTTATTGATATTTATTTTACATTATGATTTTTGGTGATTTTTAATTATTTTTAAACTATTTAAAAACTGTTTTAAGTCATGACTTGTGATTTTGACGTGCTGCTAGTGAAACCCTAGAGACTGCATGACCTAGAGCCTAACCATGTCAATAGGATGATTTAATTATCATTTTTAGCCTAGAGGGTATTTTGGTCATTTTAGGATTTATTTGAATTTATTATGATTTATGGGAATTTTTAGAATTTATTTTGGAATTATTTGAATGATGGTTGACTAGGATGACTTTGACTAGCATTGACCTTGGTAGACTAACCTAGGAGCTAACCCTAGCCATGGTGACCCTAGTCTAACTTAGGTTAACCTACTTTTAGTCATTAGAAACTAATTTTAGAATGAGGGGATTTGGTTTAGTGAATTTAAGTCATGGCTTATGATTTCATGAAATGACTTATGGCTTAATGACTTGATTAATCATAACTTAAGCCCATGGGCCAATTTAGGAAACCCTAACCCTAATTTTTACAATGACCAGCCACTAGGGCTTCCCCTTCCCTATAAATATTCTCCTCCTTGTTCTTGCCTCTTTTATTAAATTTTTACAAGTTTGAAGAAAGAGGTAAGAGCCTTCTTCCCCAATCCAGGACTTCCTCATTTCAATTCCTTTTTGGCTCAAATCTTTTGCATTGGGTTCTAATTGATCCCTAATTTATGTTCATGGAGAGAAATCTCATGTTTGAATCAATTTGGAGATATTGGCTTGCAAGGTGATTTCCCTCTTTTGAAGCTTTTCGTTAAAAGTTTAACCAATAGGTAAATCCTCACAATCACCATTAAAATTCAATTTCTTTACATGAGTGCATAGCCCTAGGAGTCCCCTAGCTGATAGCATAGGTGTGGTGTCGAGTCGTGTCAATTTCGTGTCCGTATCGGACACGTATCAGTTGTACTGTTGAGTGTTTGATTAAATGCCACAAAGGGTTAAAAATTGATATTTTTGAAAAGTATTTGAATGGATTTGTTGTATTATATATATGTATTGATTTCGTGTTTGACTGAGCACGAATCTGTGTCTTTATCGTGTCCAAATCCGTGTTGGACACGCTGCGCACTGGCCCGTGCGGCTGTCCTGCTGCTCGGGTGCCATTGCGGACACGACACGGCGACTCGGGTCATGAAACTTGACACACACATTGTCCTAATGACTGACACGACACTTGTAAATTTTCACGAATTCTCGTTTGGTGTGCACGAAGTAAATCGACCCGTACTATTTTTCTCACTGTTGCACACACGCACAGACACTCGACTGATACGTGTCTCGTACACGCGACACGCGTGTCGTGGACATGTTGCAGACAACCTAGCTTGTTTTCCTAGTCCTAACGAACACATATGCATGGCCAGGTGTCTCCACGTGGCCTGTGTCACGCACGGGACACGCGTACATGCGTGCACGACGTTGCGTGCAGTCCAGTGCACGTGTGCATGTTTGTGAGTGATTGTGTGTTCTGGACACGTTCGTGTCCACTTGGTTGGACACGAATACCTTGATTGACACGTGTACACTTGTATTATGTTTTACCAACTATTTAAAATGTGAATTAACATGATTTGATTTCAAATTTGCGTTTTTCCATTTAAATCACTGATACGTATATTATTTTCAAGGATCCTGAGTTTAGATTCAATGTAAACTAATTTTTCTGATGTTTTATTTACCATTTTGATTCCTATAGATGTGTATTAGTTTCTACTGGATAGGATTTACATAGTAGTTTAGGTTTTATGTTCAAGTATGGATTTTTGGGTGTGGGAATGGGCTGTTCACATTGACTGATACCCTTCCCAGTTGACAGTTCGAATGTGGTGAAATTTGAGGAGTTTATGTGTTAATTCTTTTGGGTTTACTGATAATTTATAGGTTTATATGATTGCTACATTAGTGAATGATTTATTCCTATTAAAATTGTCAACTAGTTCAATGTGAACTGTCAATTGGTTTTTGAACTGATTTTTGAACTATTAGCTAACCTGAGATGCACAGGCCTATATGTGCCACACATGACACATTCTCACATGATATGCACACACACTGAGAACAATGTGCTTTCCCTCCATACACACATTTTAATTTCTGATACATGAGTTCATTTTACACACAATTACACATTGATTGCTACACAAATCTGAGATTAATATTTAGATATTGTATACATATAGTTACATATATAGGTGCATATATATGTGGATTCATGTGAACTGTGTGTTCAGTTGAGGGTTGGTAGCAGAACACTAGTTTGGTTGGCTCGAATTGGATTAGCATTTGGGCCCTTGATACTGACCTGAGCTCTTGGCCAAGGCTGTAAGTTTACAGCAGATGCAGCCCTGCTCACTTGGCCATTGCTTATGTGTGAGTGCTCGAGTGGATGTTAGAGTATCCTAAGTTACCTTATGAGTTAAAGGTTAGTATCATGGAGTATTAATTAGATGTTAGTTTGTATCAGATTTGGGGGTTTCATGTAGAGTGTCAAAATTTGGTTTTGGGTGTCAGATACTTGTATCAGTGGGTATTAGTATCAGTATGTATCCTAGAGTATTAGGGGTGTTAATATAGGATATGTTAGGTTCAGTTGCCTTTGGGTTTAGTTAGATCCTGTAGTGTGTTAGTTACATGTAGATAGGACATGTATCTTAGTGTCTTTGTAGGGTTTAGTTAGATGTTATTATCAGATCAGTGGACTTGGTTAGTTGAGAAGCTTGGCTTGTTTGGTTGCATTGCATGTTAGCATATGCAGAGCAGTGGCAGCTGCTCTTGGGCAGGCAAGAGCCTTGCTTGGCCTTGCCATGCCTTGGCAGTATACAGTAGTAGGCAGAGCATTGCCTGCACTTGCATTAGCAGTGCAGCTATGGCACTGCATGCCTTAGCTCATTAGCATTTGCAGTATGCAGTAGCAAGCATACAGAAGGCAGTAAGCAGAGGCAAGTAGCAGAGCATTGCAGTGTGGCCCTTGGCCATTTTGGCCATTTGCCTTGCAGTATTAGATATAGGACTTCCTAGTATCCTAATGTGGATGATAGTGTATAGTATTTTGTGTTAGCATGTATCAGGGGTTATGAGGTGGGTTATGTCATAGTGAGCTAAGAGTGTGTTAGTGTTGTGTCAAATAGGTTTAGTGGTGTCTTGGCCATTCCAAGTATGTTAGTATAGGGTGTGAGTGAGTGAGAGCTTGGACAATTGGGTATTAGGTCATTTGTTTGGGTTTAGCGTGGGATTAGAAGAGTCCTATAGGTTCTAGGTAAAATTTTACCTAATTAAGTAGTGAAGGTTTTTACCTATCTAATTAGAGTGGGGTGATCTAGCTAAGGTATAGCTTAAAACCTATCAAGTAGGATTTGGAGGAAATTACTTCTAGGTGATTTAGGTATGAGATTTACCTTCTGTCTAATGTATAGATATTACATATTAGTCTAGGGTAAAAGTTTACCCATGAAAGATTGATATATCTTACATATATAGGTATATATATGAATAAGGTAATGTTGGGTTTGTGAATACCTAGATTAGGGTATCTAAGTAGGTAATGGTTGATATAGGATGACTAGACTTAGATTTGACCATGGTTGACCAAGGTTGACTATTTTGACTAGAAGTCAACTTTGAGTCAACAACTGACCTAAATTGGAGTAGGATTTGACCAGAGTTGACCAATTGACCAAAAGTCAACTGTGAGCCAACACTTGACCTAGTTTGACCTAGATTGCAAATCACACACTAGAAAACCATGCATAATAATGTTAAACCCTATTTAACACATGTATATCTCATTTATAGGTTTGTGACTCCGGTGCAGACATCTGATATTTCACTACTCTTTTCAGAGTATCAAGCGAGTACATTCTCTGATAGTTCTCTCATTTACTTGTCAATTACTGTACTTCAGTTCTAGTTAGTTGTATGCGATTCTCTGTTACAACACGTATGGATATTTCTGGATTCATGTATACGACACACGTTATTATCTGGCCTCTATTACTGGAATCATTTCCTGGTATCTTCATATTACTGGCTGGACTCATCTTGAATCATTGTGTCAGAATTCTGGATTCACTTGCTGGGAGGGGAAATACTAGAGTAAGAAATGTAGACATACCCCATTTCTGGAATCACCCATTGCTGGAATCAAACTGGAATGATAGCCATCTCACACCCGGCCAGGTGTGTGATGTGCCTGATTACCCATAGTCGTTTACATGTCGATCTCGGTATTTTAAAACATATTGCTAGAGTATAGGCTGGACTCACCCTGGAATCATTGATCACTATAACTAGATTCGTCCCTTCCAGGATTCATCTTGTATTAGATTCATCTTGTACTGGACTTACATTGGAGTTACACTGGTCTACATTATTGTCTGAACTTTATATCATATTACCCTGGTTCAGCTAGTTCTATTTTTACAGTCTTCATTGCTATGATTCTTCTCTTGTTTAGTTATTTACTTTCCTTGCACTTTATCTGTCTTTCTTACCATCACCTGAATATAAACTGCCATTTTCATCAATACAACTGTCTATAACTGCTTTATAGTTCTCTGTCATTTACTTGGGTTTTCTAGATGAGATGTGCTCGTTCCTGTCCTGACTGGACCTGTTGTAAATTTTACAGATGACTGCCCTGAGGACACATGCCCTACATGTTACAGACCAGGAGATGGCTTAGCTACCTATGGCCCCGACACTCAGGAGTGATCGGAAGTTTAGCTAGTCTGTCTTGTTTTAGTTTTCCTGTTTAGAACTGGAGTTGTATATAGAGATTTAAGACTTGAGATGTATTTGAGATTGTTTGAGTTTGTTGTTATTTTATTAGTAGTTTTGTTGTCTTCAATTTCTTAGTTATATTTCGGTGTTATCTTATCATGCTTAGACTGTGATTAAGTTACACCATATCTTATACTTGTCCTCCGTTCGAAGTTGATCATGATGAGTACACTATATACTGCATGAGTTGATGGTTAGTTAAAGACTTAGAACAGCGTTCTACTGCCGACACTGCGGCGTAGGCTGGGCGCTGTTACGTACTCGTACCCTCACAGTGGGTGTGGATCGTGACACGTTTTTAGTGGTAGCCCATGCAGGTCGAGAGTCACATTAGTGCGATATCGTGGTAGTACGACGACTTAGTTGTACTGCTGCGAGCCTGCGATAGGACTGAGAGATAGGCTTTATCGGAGAGGCACTCAATCACAGTTAGGAAAATTCTGCTTTAAATTATGCCATCTACATATCGTACTGATTTGCCTTCTTTGAAATAACTGTCCTCCTTTGATATATCGATTCCTGCTCAGTATTGACTCCTTGTTCGATCTGTCTTCAGGATGGTGGAGACACGATCACATCGCTCTGGTATAGCAGTTGCTGTAGAGGAGACTGCCACCTCTCAGCCAGATCAGCAAGGTCAGGAGGCTGCAGCTCCTGCCACCTCTACTCATTTTGGGACTTCAGCAGCAGTAGGGGGTATACCTCCATCAGCTCGGAGGCAGGACCCAGTCATCCCAGAGATGCAGTTCCAGCAGCCGCCGTCTACCGGACACGTGGATGCGACATAGATGTTCGCCTACTTCCATCAGTTTATGGACCGGCAGCAGGCCCGACAGGACAGGGGCATGGAGTTGGCCCTTACGGCAGTCGCAGCTCGACCAGTGATCCAGCAGCCGAGAACACCAGGGATAGAGCAGTTCCAGAAGATGAGCCCCAGAGACTTCCTGGAGACAGAGGGGATTTTATATGCTGACGAGTGGATCGAGCATATAGAGAAGATCTTTCGCCTGGCCCGGATACCGGCAGATCTCCAGATAGAGGCAGCAGCTAGCCGGATACGAGATCTTGCTCGTACCTGGTATCAGTCAGACCCCAGGATGGGGGTAGCTGGATAGACTTGGGAGGAGCTCAAAGGCTTCTTCAAGAAGATGTTGTTTCCAGATTCAGCGCTCAGAGCCTTAGAGTCGCAGTTCGAGAGCTTAGTTCAGGGGAGCCTGTCAGTGGAGGAGTACGCTGGGGAGTTCAGCCGTCTCAGCAGATTCATAGAGGGCTTGAGCGAGGCGGCGAAGGCCCAGAGGTTCCGGAAGGGTCTGGTCAAGGAAGTCAAGTCCTTGACCAAGGGCAACAGGGATGCCACTTTTGAGGAGATTTTGACGGGAACTTTACTGGCTGAGGATGATCTTGAGCTGAGGCTCAAGAGGGGATGGGACGCTCACGATACCAGCAGCAGCGGAGGCCAGGCCAAGAGGCCTCATGTGCAGATTCAGCAGACGCAGGCACCAGTGGGAGTTCAGCAGGTACAGCATCAGTATCGGGGTCAGGACCCTAAGGCGATCAGTTATTTCTACTGCAAGAAGCCGGGACACATTTGGGAGCAATGCAGGAAGAGGTTGAAGGTTTGCTATTTCTGTGGGTCTGCTGCCCACCAGAAGATAGATTGTCCCATTGCACCTCCTTTTGAGGGGGCTAGGCCACCTGTAGCTCAGCACCAGAGGGGTGGAGCTTTTGCGATGGCAGCCGAGGAGACTGACGTCGCAAGTGATGGATTAGCAGGTTTGACCTTCTTGTTCTTCCCCTCCACTTTCATGTGTGATTTCCCTTAATACCTGCCAGGATATTGCTTGTGATTGCTAGATAGTGTAGCTACCCTGCTCGAGACTGTGGAATCATGACCAGTAGGATTGTGTTGCTTCGACTTGATTGATTGGGGGTTTGACCTAGGAAAGGTGCGATCATCTTAATTTCGAAGACGAAATTTTTATAAGGTGGGTAGGATTGTAACACCCAGTTTTCTAGATGAGGATATTTTTGAAATTTTATAATTATAATTATTATTTATTGATATTTATTTCACATTATGATTTTTGGTGATTTTTAATAATTTCTAAACTATTTAAAAACTATTTTAAGTCATGACTTGTGATTTTGACGTGCTGCTAGTAAAACCCTAGAGACTGCATGACCTAGAGCTTAACCATGTCAATAGGATGATTTAATTATCATTTTTAGCCTAGAGGGTATTTTGGTCATTTTAGAATTTATTTGAATTTATTATGATTTATGGGAATTTTTAGAATTTATTTTGGAATTATTTGAATGATGGTTGACTAGGTTGACTTTGATAGCATTGAACTTGGTAGACTAACCTAGGAGCTAATCCTAGCCATGGTGACCCTAGTCTAACTTACGTTAACCTACTTTTAGTCATTAGAAACTAATTTTAGATTGAGGGGATTTGGTTTAGTGAATTTAAGTCATGGCTTATGATTTCATGAAATGACTTATGGCTTAATGACTTGATTAATCATAACTTAAGCCCATGGGCCAATTTAGGAAACCCTAACCCTAATTTTTACAACTTATGACCAGCCACTAGGGCTCCCCCTTCCCTATAAATATTCTCCTCCTTGTTCTTGCCTCTTTTATTAAATTTTTACAAGTTTGAAGAAAGAGGTAAGAGCCTTCTTCCCCAATCCATAACTTCCTCATTTCAATTCCTTTTTGGCTCAAAACTTTTGCATTGGGTTCTAATTGATCCCTACTTTATGTTCAAGGAGAGAAATCTTAGGTTTGAATCAATTTTGAGATATTGGCTAGCAAGGTGATTTCCCTCTTTTGAAGCTTTTCATTGGAAGTTCAACCAATAGGTAAACCCTCACAATCACCATTAAAATTCAATTTCTTTGCATGAGTGCATAACCCTAGGAGTCCCCTAGCTGCTAGCATAGGTGTGGTGTCGAGTCATGTCGATTTCGTGTCCGTATCGGACACGTATCAGTTGTACTGTTGAGTGTTAGATTAAATGCCACAAAGGGTTAAAAATTTATATTTTTGAAAAGTATTTGAATGGATTTGTTGTATTATATATATGTATTGATTTCGTGTTTGACTGAGCACGAATCCGTGTCTTTATCGTGTCCAAATCCTCGTTGGGCACGATGCGCACTGGCCCCGTGCGGCTGTCCTGCTGCTCGGGTACCATTGCGGACACGACACGGCGACTCGGGTCACCAAACTTGACACACACATTGTCCTAATGACTGACACGACACTTGTAAATTTTTACGGCTTCTCGTTTGGTGTGCACGAAGTAAATCGACCCGTACTGTTTTCCTCACTGTTGCACACACGCACAGACACTCGACTGATACGTGTCTCGTATACGTGACACGCATGTCGTGGACATGTTGCAGACAACCTAGCGTATTTTTCTAGTCCTGGCGAACACATATGCATGGCCACGTGTCTCCACGTGGCCTGTGTCACGCACGGGACATGCGTGCATGCGTGCACGACGCTGCGTACAGTCCAGTGCACGTGTACGTGTCTGTAAGTGATTGTGTGTTCTGCACATGTTCGTGTCCACTTGGTTGGACACGAATACCTTGATTGACACGTGTACACTTCTATTATGTTTTACCAACTATTTAAAATGTGAATTAACATGATTTGATTTCGAATTTGCGTTTTCCCATTTAAATCACTGATACGTATACTGTTTTCAAGGATCCTGAGTTTAGATTCAATGTAAACTGATTTTTCTGATGTTTTATTTACCATTTTGATTCCTATACATGTGTATTAGTTCCTACTGGATAGGATTTACATAGTAGTTTAGGTTTTATGTTCAAGTATGGATTTTTGGGTGTGGGAATGGGCTGTTCACATTGACTGATACCCATTCCCAGTTGACAGTTCGAATGTGGTGAAATTTGAGGAGTTCATGTGTTAATCCTTTTGGGTTTACTGATAATTTATAGGTTTATGTGATTGCTACATTAGTGAATGATTTATTCCTATTAAAATTGTCAACTAGTTCAATGTGAACTGTCAATTGGTTTTTGAACCGGTTTTTGAACTATTAGCTAACCTGAGATGCACAGGCCTATATGTGCCACACATGAACATTCTCACATGATATGCACACATACTGAGAACAATGTGCTTTCACTCCACACACATATTTTAATTCCTGATACATGAGTTCATTTTACACACAATTACACATTGATTGCTACACAAATCTGAGATTGATATTTAGATATTGTATACATATAGTTACATATATAGGTGCATATATATGTGGATTCATGTGAACTGTGTGTTCAGTTGAGGGTTGGTAGCAGAACACAAGTTTGGTTGGCTCGAATTGGATTGGCATTTGGGACCTTGATACTGACCTGAGCTCTTGGCCAAGGCTGTAAGTTTGCAGCAGATGCAGCCCTGCTCACTTGGCCATTGCTTATGTGTGAGTGCTCAAGTGGATGTTAGAGTATCCTAAGTTACCTTATGAGTTAAAGGTTAGTATCTTGGAGTATTAATTAGATGTTAGTTTGTATCAGATTTGGGGGTTTCATGTAGAGTGTCAAAATTGGGTTTTGGGTGTCAAATACTTGTGTCAATGGGTATTAGTATCAGTATGTATCCTAGAGTATTAGGGGTGTTAATATAGGATATGTTAGGTTCAGTTGCCTTTGGGTTTAGTTAGATCCTGTAGTGTGTTAGTTACATGTTAGATAGGACATGTATCTTAGTGTCTTGGTAGGATTTAGTTAGATGTTAGTATCAGATCAGTGGACTTGGTTGGTTGAGAGGCTTGGCTTGTTTGGTTGTATTTCATGTTAGCATATGCAGAGCAGTGGCAGCTGCTCTTGGGCAGGCAAGAGCCTTGCTTGGCTTTGTCATGCCTTGGCAGTATACAGCAGTAGGCAGAGCATTGCCTGCACTTGCATTAGCAGTGCAGCTATGGCACTGCAGGCCTTAGCTCATTAGCATTTGCAGCATGCAGTAGCAAGCATGTAGAAGACAGCAAGCAAAGGCAGTAGCAGAGCATTGCAGTGTGGCCCTTGGCCATTTTGGCCATTTGCCTTGCAGTATTAGATATAGGACTTCCTAGTATCCTAATGTGGATGATAGTGTATAGTATTTTGTGTTAGCATGTATCAGGGGTCATGAGGTGGGTTATGTCCTAGTGAGCTAAGAGTGTGTTAGTGTTGTGTCAAATAGGTTTAGTTGGTATCTTGGCCATCCAAGTATGTTAGTATAGGGTGTGAATGAGTGAGAGCTTGGACAATTGGGTATTAGGCTATTTGTTTGGGTTTGATAAGGAGCGTGGGATTAGAATAGTCCTATAGGTTCTAGGTAAAAGTTTAGCTAATTAAGTAGTGAAGGTTTTTACCTATCTAATTAGAGTGGGGTGACCTAGCTAAGGTATAGCTTAAAACCTATCAAGTAGGATTTGGAGGAAATTACTTCTAGGTGATTTAGGTATGAGATTTACCTTCTGTCTAAAGTATAGAGATTACCTATTAGTCTAGGGTAAAATTTTACCCAGGAAAGATTGATATATCTTACATATATAGGTATATATATGAATAAGGTAATGTTGGGTATGCGAATACCTAGATTAGGGTATCTAAGTAGGTAATGGTTGATATAGGATGACTAGACTTAGATTTGACCATGGTTGACCAAGATTGACTATTTTGACTAGAAGTCAACTTTGAGTCAACATCTGACCTAAATTGGAGTAGGGTTTGACCAGAGTTGACCAGTTGACCAAAAGTCAACTGTGAGTCAATACTTGACCTAGTTTGACCTAGATTGCATATCACACACTAGAAAACCATGCATAATAATGTTAAACCCTATTTAACACATGTATATCTCATCTATAGGTTTGTGACTCCGGTGCAGACATCTGATATTTCACTACTCTTTTCAGAGTATCATGCGAGTACATTCTCTGATAGTTCTCTCATTTACTTGTCAATTACTGTACTTCAGTTCTAGTTAGTTGTATGCGATTCTCTGTTATAATACGTATAGATATTTTTGGATTCATGTATACGACACACATTATTATCTGGCCTCTATTACTGGAATCATTCTGGAATCATTTCCTGGTAACTTCATATTACTGGCTGGACTCATCCTGAATCATGTGTCGGAATTCTGGATTCACTTGCTGGGAGGGGAAATACTAGAGTAAGGCATGTAGACATACCCCATTTCTGGAATCACCCTTTGCTAGAATCAAACTGGAATGATAGCCATCTCACACCCGACCAGGTGTATGATGTGCCAGATTACCTATAGCCGTTTACATGTCGATCTCGCTATTTTAAAACACACTGCTAGAGTATAGGCTGGACTCACCCTGGAATCATTGATCACTATAACTGGAATCGTCCCTTACTGGATTCATCTTGTATTCGATTCATCTTGTACTGGACTTATATTGGAGTTACACTGGTCTACATTGCTGTCTGGACTTTATATCTTATTATCCTAGTTCAGCTAGTTCTATTTTTACAGTCTTCATTGCTATGATTCTTCTCTTATTTAGTTATTTACTTTCCTTGCACTTTATCTGTATTTCTTACCATCACCTGAATATAAACTGCCATTTTTATCAATACAACTGTCTATAACTGCTTTATAGTTTTCTGTCATTTACTTGGGTTTTCTAGATGAGACGTGCTCGTTCCTGTCCTGACTGGACCTGTTGTAAATTTTATAGATGACTGCCCTGAGGACACATGCCGTACATGTTACAGACCAGGAGATGGCTTAACTACCTATGGCCCCGACACTCAGGAGTGATCGGGAGTTTAGCTAGTCTGTCTTGTTTTAGTTTTCCTATTTAGAACTGGAGTTGTATATAGAGATTTGAGACTTGAGATGTATTTGAGATTGTTTGAGTTTGTTGTTATTTTATTAGTAGTTTTGTTGACTTCAATTTCTTAGTTATATTTTGGTGTTATCTTATCGTGCTTAGACTGTGATTGAGTTACACCATATCTTATACTTGTCCTCCGTTCGGAGTTGATCATGATGAGTACACTATATACTGCATGAGTTGATGGTTAGTTAAAGACTTAGAACAGCGTTCTACTGCCGACACTACGGCGTAGGCTGGGCATTGTTACGTACTCGTACCCTCACAGTGGGTGTGGGTCGTGACACGTTTTTAGTGGTGGCCCATGCAGGTCGAGAGTCGCATTAGTACGATATCGTGGTAGTGCGATGACTTAGTTGTACTGCTGCGAGCCTGCGATAGGACTGAGAGATAGGCTTTATCGGAGAGGCACTCAATCACAGATAGGAAAATTCTGCTTTAAATTATGCCATCTACATATCGTACTGATTTGCCTTCTTTGAAATAAATGTCCTCCTTTGATATATCGATTCCTGCTCAGTATTGACTTCCTTGTTCGATCTGTCTTTAGGATGGTGAAGACACGATCACATCGCTCTGGTGCAGCAGTTGCTGTAGAGGGGACTGCCACCTCTCAGCCCGATCAGCAGGGTCAGGAGGCTGCAGCTCCTGCCACCTCTACTCATTTTGGGACTTCAGCAGCAGTAGGGGGTATGCCTCCATCAGCTCGGAGGCAGGACCCAGTCATTCCAGAGATGCAGTTCCAGCAGCCGCCGCCTTCCGGACACGTGGATGTGACACAGTTGTTCGCCTACTTCCAGCAGTTTATGGACCGGCAGCAGGCCCGACAGGACAGGGGCATGGAGTTGGCCCTTACGGCAGTCGCAGCTCGACCAGTGATCCAGCAGCCGAGATCACCGGGGATAGAGCAGTTCCAGAAGATGAGCCCCAGAGACTTCCTGGGGACAGAGGGGATTTTATATGCTTACAAGTGGATCGAGCATATAGAGGAGATCTTTCGCCTGGCCCGGATACCGGCAGATCTCCAGATAGAGGCAGCAGCTAGCCGGATGCGAGATCTTGCTCGTACCTGGTATCAGTCAGACCCCAGGGTGGGGGTAGCTGGACAGACTTGGGAGGAGTTCAAGGGCTTCTTCAAGAAGAAGTTATTTCCAGATTCAGCGCTCAGAGCCTTAGAGTCGCAGTTCGAGAGCTTAGTTCAGGGGAGCCTGTCAGTGGAGGAGTACGCTGGGGAGTTCGGCCGTCTCAGCAGATTCATAGAGGGCTTGAGCGAGGCGGCGAAGGCCCAGAGGTTCTGAAAGGGTCTGGTCAAGGAAGTCAAGTCCTTGACCAAGGGCAACAGGGATGCCACTTTCGAGAAGATTTTGACGGAAGCTTTACTGGCTGAGGATGATCTTGAGCTGAGGCTCAAGAGGGGATGTGACGCTTACGGTACCAGCAGCAGCGGAGGCCAAGCCAAGAGGCCTCATGTGCAGATTCAGCAGACGCAGGTACCAGTAGGAGTTCAGCAGGTGCAGCATCTGTATCGGGGTCAGGACCCGAAGGCGATCAGTTGTTCCTACTGCAAGAAGCCGGGACACATTTGGGAGCTGTGCAGGAAGAGGTTGAAGGTTTGCTATTTCTGTGGGTCAGCTGCCCACCAGAAGATAGATTGTCCAATTGCACCTCCTTTTGAGGGGGCTAGGCCTCCTGTAGCTCAGCACCAGAGGGGTGGAGCTTTTGCGATGGTAGCCGAGGAGACTGACGTCGCAGGTGATGGATTAGCAGATTTGACCTTCTTGTTCTTCCTCCCCACTTTCATGTGTGATTTCCCTTAGTACCTGTCAGGATATTGCTTGTGATTGCTAGATAGTGTAGCTACCCTGCTCGAGACTATAGAATCATGGCCAGTAGGATTGTGTTGCTTCAACTTGATTGATTGGGGGTTTGACCTAGGAAAGGTGCGATCATCTTAATTTCGAGGACGAAATTTTTATAAGGTGGATAGGATTGTAACACCCAGTTTTCCAGATGAAGGTATTTTTGAAATTTTGTAATTATAATTATTATTAATTGATATTTATTTCATTATGATTTTTGGTAATTTTTAATAATTTCTAAACTATTTAAAAACTGTTTTAAGTCATGACTTGTGATTTTGACGTGCTGCTAGTGAAACCCTAGAGAATACATGACCTAGAGCCTAACCATGTCAATAGGATGATTTAATTATTATTTTTAGCCTAGAGGGTATTTTGGTTATTTTAGGATTTATTTGAATTTATTATGATTTATGGAAATTTTTAGAATTTATTTTGGAATTATTTGAATGATGGTTGACTAGGTTGACTTTGACTAGCATTGACCTTGGTAGACTAACCTAGGAGCTAACCCTAGCCATGGTGACCCTAGTCTAACTTAGGTTAACCTACTTTTAGTCATTAGAAACTAATTTTAGAATGAGGGGATTTGGTTTAGTGAATTTAAGTCATGGCTTATGATTTCATGAAATGACTTATGGCTTAATGACTTGATTAATCATAACTTAAACCCATGGGCCAATTTAGGAAACCCTAACCCTAATTTTTACAACTTATGACCAGCCACTAGTGCTCTCCCTTTCCTATAAATATTCTCCTCCTTGTTCTTGCCTCTTTTATTAAATTTTTACAAGTTTGAAGAAAGAGGTAAGAGCGTTCTTCCCCAATCCATAACTTCCTCATTTCAATTCCTTTTTGGCTCAAATCTTTTGCATTGGGTTCTAATTGATCCCTACTTTATGTTCATGGAGAGAAATCTCAGGTTTGAATCAATTTGGAGATATTGGCTAGCAAGGTGATTTCCCTCTTTTGAAGCTTTTCATTGGAAGTTCAACCAATAGGTAAACCCTCACAATCACCATTAAAATTTAATTTCTTTGCATGAGTACATAGCCCTAGGAGTCCCCTAGCTGCTAGCATAGGTGTGGTGTCGAGTCGTGTCGATTTCGTGTCCGTATCGGACACGTATCAGTTGTACTGTTGAGTGTTTGATTAAATGCCACAAAGGGTTAAAAATTTATATTTTTGAAAAGTATTTGAATGGATTTGTTGTATTATATATATGTATTGATTTCGTGTTTGACTGAGCACGAATTCGTGTCTTTATCGTGTCCAAATCCGTGTTGGACACGCTACGCACTGGCCCCGTACGGCTGTCCTGCTGCTCGGGTGCCATTGCGGACACGACACGGCGAATTGGATCACGAAACTTGACACACACATTGTCCTAATGACTGACACGACCCTTGTAAATTTTTACGGCTTCTCGTTTGGTGTGCACGAAGTAAATCGACCCGCACTGTTTTCCTCACTGTTGCACACACGCACAGACACTCAACTGATACGTGTCTCGTACACGCAACACGCATGTCGTGGACATGTTGCAGACACCCTAGCATGTTCTCCTAGTCCTGGCGATCAAATATGCATGGCCACGTGTCTCCACGTGGCCTGTGTCACTTACGGGACACGCGTGCATACGTGCACGACGCTGCGTGCAGTCCAGTGCACGTGTGCGTGTCTGTGAGTGATTGTGTGTTCTGGACACGTTCGTGTCCACTTGGTTGGACACGAATAACTTGATTGATACGTGTACACTTGTATTATGTTTTACCAACTATTTAAAATGTGAATTAACATGATTTGATTTCGAATTTGCGTTTTCCCATTTAAATCACTGATACGTATACTGTTTTCAAGGATCCTGAGTTTAGATTCAATGTAAACTAATTTTTCTGATGTTTTATTTACCATTTTGATTCCTATACATGTGTATTAGTACCTACTGGATAGGATTTACATAGTAGTTTAGGTTTTATGTTCAAGTATGGATTTTTGGGTGTGGGAATGGGCTGTTCACATTGACTGATACCCATTCCCAGTTGACAGTTCGAATGTGGTGAAATTTGAGGAGTTCATGTGTTAATCCTTTTGGGTTTACTGATAATTTATAGGTTTATGTGATTGCTACATTAGTGAATGATTTATTCCTATTAAAATTGTCAAATAGTTCAATGTGAACTGTCAATTGGTTTTTGAACTGATTTTTGAACTATTAGCTAACCTGAGATGCACAGGCCTATATGTGCCACACATGACACATTCTCACATGATATGCACACACACTGAGAACAATGTGCTTTCCTTTCACACATATTTTAATTTCTGATACATGAGTTCATTTTACACACAATTACACATTTATTGCTACACAAATCTGAGATTGATATTTAGATATTGTATACATATAGTTACATATATAGGTGCATATATATGTGGATTCATGTGAACTGTGTGTTCAGTTGAGGGTTGGTAGCAGAACACTAGTTTGGTTGGCTCGAATTAGATTGGCATTTGGGCCCTTGATACTGACCTGAGCTCTTGACCAAGGCTATAAGTTTGCAGCAGATGCAGCCCTGCTCACTTGTCCAATGCTTATGTGTGAGTGCTCGAATGGATATTAGAGTATCCTAAGTTACCTTATGAGTTAAAAGTTAGTATCTTGGAGTATTAATTAGATGTTAGTTTGTATCAGATTTGGGGGTTTCATGTAGAGTGTCAAAATTGGGATTTGGGCGTCAGATACTTGTATCAGTGGGTATTAGTATCAGTATGTATCCTAGAGTATTAGGGGTGTTAATATAGGATATGTTAGGTTCAGTTGCCTTTGGGTTTAGTTAGATCCTGTAGTGTGTTAGTTAAAGTTAGATAGGACATATATCTTAGTGTCTTTGTAGGGTTTAGTTAGATGTTAGTATCAGATCAGTGGACTTGGTTAGTTGAGAGGCTTGGCTTGTTTGGTTGCATTGCATGTTAGCATATGCAGAGCAGTGGTAGCTGCTCTTGGGCAGGCAAGAGCCTTGCTTGGCCTTGCCATACCTTGGCAGTATACAGCAGTAGGCAGAGCATTGCCTGTACTTGCATTAGCAGTGCAGCTATGGCACTGCAGGCCTTAGCTCATTAGCATTTGCAGCATGCAGTAGCAAGCATGCAGAAGGCAGCAAGCAGAGGCAGTAGCAGAGCATTGCAGTGTGGCCCTTGGCCATTTTGGCCATTTGCCTTACAGTATTAGATATAGGACTTCCTAGTATCCTAATGTGGATGATAGTGTATAGTATTTTGTGTTAGCATGTATCAGGGGTTATGAGGTGGGTTATGTCCTAGTGAGCTAAGAGTGTGTTAGTGTTGTGTCAAATAGCTTTAGTTGGTGTCTTGGCCATTCCAAGTATGTTAGTATAGGGTGTGAGTGAGTGAGAGCTTGGACAATTGGGTATTAGGCCATTTGTTTGGGTTTGAGAAGGAGCGTGGGATTAGAAGAGTCCTATAGGTTCTAGGTAAAAGTTTACCTAATTAAGTAGTGAAGGTTTTTACCTATCTAATTAGAGTGGGGTGATCTAGCTAAGGTATAGCTTAAAACCTATCAAGTAGGATTGGAGGAAATTACTTCTAGGTGATTTAGGTATGAGATTTACCTTCTGTCTAAAGTATAGAGATTACCTATTAGTCTAGGGTAAAAGTTTACCCAAGAAAGATTGATATATCTTACATATATAGGTATATATATATGAATAAGGTAATATTGGGTATGTGAATACCTAGATTAGGGTATCTAAGTAGGTAATGGTTGATATAGGATGACTAGACTTAGATTTGACCATGGTTGACCAAGGTTGACTATTTTGACTAGAAGTCAACTTTGAGTCAACATCTGACCTAAATTGGAGTAGGGTTTGACCATAGTTGACCAGTTGACCAAAAGTCAACTGTAAGTCAACACTTGACCTAGTTTGACCTAGATTGTATATCACACACTAGAAAACTGTGCATAACAATGTTAAACCCTATTTAACACATGTATATCTCATCTATAGGTTTGTGACTCCGGTGCAGACATCTGATGTTTCACTACTCTTTTCAGAGTATCAGGCGAGTACATTCTCTGATAGTTCTCTCATTTACTTGTCAATTACTGTACTTCAGTTCTAGTTAGTTGTATGCGATTCTCTGTTACAACACGTATGGATATTTCTGGATTCATGTATACGACACACATTATTATCTGGCCTCTATTACTGGAATCATTTTGGAATCATTTACTGGTATCTTCATATTACTGGCTGGACTCATCTTGAATCATTGTGTCAGAATTCTGGATTCACTTGCTGGAAAGAGAAATACTGGAGTAAGACATGTAGACATACCCCATTTCTGGAATCACCCTTTGCTGGAATCAAACTGGAATGATAGCCATCTCACACCCCGGCCAGGTGTGTGATGCGTCGGATTACTCATAGCCGTTACATGTCGATCTCGGTATTTTAAAACACACTGCTAGAGTATAGGCTGGACTCACCCTAGAATCATTGATCACTATAACTGGAATCGTCCCTTACTGGATTCATCTTGTATTAGATTCATCTTGTACTGGACTTACATTGGAGTTACACTGGTCTACATTGCTGTCTGGACTTTATATCATATTACCCTGGTTCAGCTAGTTCTATTTTTACAGTCTTCATTGCTATGATTCTTCTCTTGTTTAGTTATTTACTTTCATTGCACTTTATCTGTCTTTCTTACCATCACCTGAATATAAACTGCCATTTTTATCAATACAACTGTCTATAACTGCTTTATAATTCTCTGTCATTTACGTGGATTTTCTAGATGGGATGTGCTCGTTCCTGTCCTGACTGGACCTATTGTAAATTTTACAGATGACTGCCCTGAGGACACATGCCCTACATGTTACAGACCAGGAGATGGCTTAGCTACCTATGGCCCCGACACTCAGGAGTGATCGGGAGTTTAGCTAGTCTGTCTTGTTTTAGTTTTCCTGTTTAGAACTGGAGTTTTATATAGAGATTTGAGACTTGAGATGTATTTGAGATTGTTTGAGTTTGTTGTTATTTTATTAGTAGTTTTGTTGTCTTCAATTTTATAGTTATATTTCGGTGTTATCTTATCGTGCTTAGACTGTGATTGAGTTACACCATATCTTATACTTGTCCTCCGTTCGGAGTTGATCATGATGAGTACACTATATACTACATGAGTTGATGGTTAGTTAAAGACTTAGAACAGTGTTCTACCGCCGACTCTGCGGCGTAGGCTGGGCGCTGTTACGTACTCGTACCCTCACTGTGGGTGCGGGTCGTGACAAGTCCTTACCGTGATCCTCTGAATGGTGATCTCATGCCTTAGGTTTGCCGTCAATACCTCATCGAAAGTCTGGTAATTGTGCCCCTCTATCAATTGCAAGAGCTCAAGATGAAACCCTTGCTGGAACCTCATAGCCCTCTGGCTTTCTGTTGCTACCATCTCCGGGGCGAACCTACTCAATCTGCAGAACTCCGCTGCATAAGCATCTACCGTCTTGCCGGCCTGCCTGAGGTTGATAAACTTCTGTTGTAGCTCAAACTGTGCCACAACTCCATAGTACTTGGTCTTGAACCTTGCAGTAAAATTATCCCAAGCAACAGGACATCCGATGCCCACTTCCTCTAATTTCCACCAATCACGTACGAGATCCTGAAGTAACAACTTCACCTGATCCACACGTTCTTCTGCCGGCACCTTAGCTGCTGTCAAAATAGCCTCAATATCCTTAAGCCACGCATCTGCTGAGATGGCATCTTTCGTGCCCTCAAAACGGTGGGGGTTGTACTTACAAAACCTGGTTGATGCTCCTGAATCTGTCCTTGCCCCTCTATCCAATGCCGTCTGCAATCCTTGGTGAGGAGTACATTATGCTCTTGTAACTAAGCGTGCATGTGCTGCTGGGCTAACATATGGTGTTGCTAAGTAGCCATCATCCCTCTCATGTTCTCCAGAAGGGCCGGTGTGTCCACTTCCACTGGGGTAGGTGGAACTATAGGTGGTGTAGGAACCTCCGGATATTGCGATCCGGCTGCTGGTTCCACTATCACTTTTTCTTGGATAGTCTCTTGAGGTAGTACTGGTCCTTGTTGCTGACCAACATGGTCAGGTTGCTCATGTTTCCCTTGTTGTTGTTGTCCAGTTCTGACAGGTGCGGACGAGGTGCCCCTAAGGACAAGAGAACAACAAAGAACAAAAGCCGAACATGAAGGATCGATGAAGTCGAAGGATACTGGAATGTCAGGCTAGGATTGAGAACAACGAATCATGAGATCAAGGGGAAACATGTGTGATTGAGACATCCTATAAATCAAAATACCCCACAAGTCTGAAATCAGACCAGCGTGGGCCACCACTAAAACCTTGTCATGCCCCAGAACCAGAATACTGGAGAGCGGGGGAATGACTCAGCCAGCTACGTATTACGGGTAGATGAATACCGTATAATACGATCAATGCTGTCTAAAAGACGAGAGGGTGCATACTACATGAAAGTCTCACTATGGTCACTTCACATCTATTGTCTCAATCATTCAAACAAGAAACAGAAATAGAGAACATGTAAGATA